>JAQIWR010001640.1:0-13082 GCA_034695945.1 Glomeris hexasticha
GAAAAGCACGCATATCCTGAAATAAAAGAGCTGATCCACTACCACAAGCATAACAGCGGTGGATTAATCACCAGGCTCAAAAAACCTCCGGCTAGACCCTGGACCCCAATACACCCGCGACCTGATGGTATGCGTGATGGATTGGGAACGTTTGTTTTACCGTTAAAATGCTCTTATTGTCTCTTACTCAGTAGAAAAATGGGAGATCGACCCAGCGGAATTGACACTCAATGAGGAACTTGGAAGCGGACAGTTTGGGGTATAAAGTTGCTGAAATTGTTTGTTCATCTTGCGGTTAACATAGGTAATGGTTAGTGTACGTTGGAAATCAGGTTGTTAGAAAGGGAAAGTGGCGTGGAAGCATAGATGTCGCTGTGAAAATAATGAAGGAAGGAACAATGTCTGAAGATGATTTTATTGCAGAAGGGAAAGTAATGACGTAAGTGTGTGATGTAAACGACGAAAATAAATGACCACTGATGCAATCATGGTGTTTGAACTGCAGGAAACTGCAACATCGAAATCTGGTTCAACTGTATGGAGTGTGCAGCAACCACAGGCCAATCTTCATCATCACGGAGTACATGAGGCACGGTTCGCTTCTCAACTACATGCGGCGACATGAAAAACGCTTTGCTCACAAACCCGGAGACCTCCTTGACATGGCCATGCAAGTGTGCACAGGAATGGCTTACCTGGAGAAATACAATTACATCCATCGTGACTTGGCTGCCAGAAACTGCCTCGTTGGTGCGGAGAACATCATCAAAGTGGCCGATTTTGGCCTTGCTAGGTCCGTGCCAAGTTGTCCACAACTCCGTCAAATATGCATTATTTTATTTTCGATTTTATATCAAAGGTACGTTTTGGATGACGAGTACACCAGCTCTAGCGGGACCAAGTTCCCCATCAAATGGGCACCTCCGGAAGTGCTCTGGTACACCAAATTTAGTTCCAAGGTGAGGCAGCATTAATTCTCTCAGTGAAACTATGTTTAATAGAAGTAACTAAATGATATTATAATTTATTTCCAAGTCTGATGTGTGGGCTTACGGCGTGCTCATGTGGGAGATCTTCACGTGCGGTAAAGTGCCGTACGGAAAAGCCACCAACGTAGAGGTTGTAGAGAAAGTGCAAAAGGGCCAGAGACTTCACAAGCCTTCCGCGTGTCCTAACGACGTCTATAGTGTAATGAAAACATGTTGGGAACAGGTAACGGCATTCAGGAAACGCCGCGAAATGTTACGATGAATTATTTCCACGTTTTCCTTTTCAGTTGCCTGATAACAGACCATCGTTCTTCCAACTTCAAGGACGTTTGGAACAGCTGTGTGAAGACCGAGAAATGTAGACAAAAGATAGGTTTTGAACGATTGTGAATGGCTCTGAGATTCGTACATTCACTGTCGTGCGTCAGGGTTTGAGCCATAATGTGATACAAGTTTATGGAATGGATTTAGATACCAGGACCATGTATTTAATAACGTCATGATTATTAGCATGTGCTCGAGAACACTGCTACATTTGTCCTGAAATCATGACCTCTTTAAACGGACAATAATAGTGCACTATATATTTTGAAATACGCGGTCGATTTACATGCCGTCGTTTTGATGCAGTAGTGCCATGAACTTATCAGTTACATTCCATTTTACACTAGTACACAGCAATACAATGAACATCGGTGAGTTTCTGGTGGGAGAATTCACAGTGATGGAGATTTACAAGGTAAAAATAATTATACCGTCGCAAAATGAAGTTTGAGTCGGACGCCAAAGTTGGAAATCACGATTCCAAAATGCATTTCGTAAACTTCCAAGGTGACTGATGTTGCTTTTTAAGGGGTTGGGTGTGATAAAAATAATGCATTTCGAAAGCCTAGCATGATACTCGAACACAAGTTACAATGTCGCCGAAAACACCTCCGCTGCACTTCACACCTGTGCGATTTCTGGTGAATAATATAGATTGTACTTTGTGATACATGACCTTGTTTATTAAATTGTATTCTGCTTTTTTTCTATTCGAATTCAGTCTTCCTCGGTCTTAATGCGCATATTTTTTCTAGCACCCCAATTCATCTTCCGCTTTTTAAAACTTGCGGGGGCTTCGTTCGAGGTCCCGTGCAGCTGTAAACTTTCAACCGTCTTTTCCTTGATCTTGAATTCCTCCGGTACTTGCTCTGCCACTGTGAAAATTGGTTCCACTTTGACATTTTTCTTGGGTAACTGCAAGTCAGCTGACCGGTAAGACGTTTCATCGGCAGGTGTCCAACTCCCGTACGGGTCTCTCCTCTCATCTGCAGTAGAAGACGAAGGTCCTTGCTGTAATTACCACCAGATTTTTATCATCATTTTGACCTATTGCACTGTAGTTAGTAAATGTCCCAAATTACCAGTATTGATCTCCTTTGGTCGTTTATCGATAAGTAACCTTCGAGTGGAATATCACGCCGTGTTGCTGCAATGACAAAATGAATTGAGTAGGTAGTCTTGCACGTATAAATGGCTTCTTGCACAGTTGTCAATACCATTAGTTGCTGTGTTCCAATAGTACGTCTGTCCACCACTTGTGAGACATTCAAGCCATTCCTTGACGAGACACGGTGCCGGTGTCGTGTCCTCTGCGGCTTCATCGCCAGTGCTTTTGGAATCTTTCTGAGACTTCGCACCTTTCTTAGCATTTGCTAATTTGCTTCTGGAGCTTGATCCCATGTCTATTTCCTGTGTGGTTTTTACCGGAAGTGCAGGAGCCTCTGGGAGGGATGGATCAAGTTCTCGGTCTTTCTCGTACGCTTTAAGGGCTGCCTTTAAACGACAAATGTGTCACAATGCGAATTTGATTGCAAATTACTCTTCTGAGTATATGTGATCGTTGTTATAATCACCTGTTCCATTTGCTGAAACTGTCTATCCAATTTCTTTTTCTGTTCCAGTGCTTTGTGGCCTTTCCTTGTGATCTGTGATGGGATTTAGTTGTTTGAATAGTCTGTGTTTGGGGTTTTTATGAATTAAATATTGGTACCTACATCATTAATACGTCGCTTGACATTTTCTTGGTGACGTTTTCCTTTTTCGTGAAAATCAACACTCTAATAAAAATAAAATAATGCACGTTTAAATTCATAACCTCGCAGTGTGTTTTCACAAAATCACAGACCAGCATTTATTTCATATTTTTGTGCTTATAATTACAGAATTTAAAGCGTTACCGGCTTGTTATCAGTGAGCCAACATTTGCAGAATTCACAAAACTTCCTCGGTTGAGATTTCCAGTAATCGGCCCTGCAATAATAAAAACCTATATATTATTTTCTTAAAAATCTCAATTAGGTACATTCCTGGCAGCATTGCACAATAACGTTCACTCAAAATTCACCTACATGATTTAATTGATTTGAGCAAATATAGAATTTGAAGGGAAGCCTTTCTCAACCAAGTCTCAACCACACATCCGCCTTCGAATTAACGGAACAGCCGAAACTTGCATGTTCCGTTTTGCAAACCTCCCCCTCCAGAATATCCCGGCTGGCGCCTCTCGCACGATGTGAAATGCCTAGTTACAGGAGTGAGCGTATCAATTTCAACAGCCGATACGTGAGCGTGCATCCGAGCCTATATTGCATATCGCTGTTCCCTTTATCGCGCTGATCCCCTCTTAGCTACGGCGTTCCAGACTGGTTTGCGCGTGCGCGATGTCGTCGATTTCGCTATTGTTTTGACCAAGTTGTCGCGATTTTGTGTGGTTTCCGAAGCGCGTTATCGATGATTTTCAACGACGGAAGATCACATCGAGGCTGATATGGCAACTAAGGATTGTAAGTTGTAATTTTTGTTGTTTTATCGTCCTAAATACGAATGCGGAAAAGCGCCAAAATGTGGCGAGTTTTTTCGCACCGTAAAATTCGAAGAGTCGCAATCTGCTGCGTTGCATCGATGCGATTTAATATAAGAAATTGTATATATAACCTGTGTTCAATGACCCTATCTTAAATATTGATGGGTTTCGTACAATTAGGTGATTTTAGGGGTTATAGATCGCATGCTTGCAACGTATTCGTTGTTATTATTAGACCGATAATTTCCATTTCCGGTTTCTAAGCGTCTCGACGAAGGCATTGGTGGTGCCACTTAATTATATTTACTGCTTCTGTTTGTTTTATTTTTAAAGACTAATTTGGGATATCGATTCGTTGATTTTTTCAGCTCTTGGAGATTGGTGCAAAGACGCAGACGTCATGAACAACGATGTTATGCTCAGCACAACAAGCACCAAACAAGACAACAAATCTAAAGAATTTTCGCAAGAGGTTTAATACACATTATAAAAAATTTTACTGTGAAGGTGAAACAAGTACAAACTATATAAGAAAATGACCACATTTGCTATTGTAATTTACAGGAAGTCGATGATACCTTCAGGTACGATGGTTATGACAGTTGCGGTGGCCAATCCGATGAGGATTCAAGCAGCATCACAAGCTCAGACTCCGAACTTGATGGCAACGAATTGGATGTTGGTGGTAGATCGACAAAATTGCACGCTATCCGCAATGGTGCTGATGTCAACTCCATCCCTATCCAGAAGGATGGCATGGGTATTATATAACATGACCTATCCAAATTCTGTTGTCACGGCAATAGGGAAATATATATATATATATAGTTTGGGCCGCATTATGCGGCGTACAAATGTACACATATATTGCGATGCCATTATTACAGATAAATCTGCAACATTCATTCCACTAGTTCTAAAGCACATTCTGTTTTTTGATAGCGGTGTGTGAAAAGTGCGGTACCATCGGTGTCAAGCACGCGTTCTACTCCAAATCCAAACGTTTTTGCAGTTTGGCCTGTTCAAAAAGTTACACCACTTTACAGAGGGAAGGCAAACCAATCCCAAAACCGAAACCAGTTTTTAAGGTGTGTGTTCTATCAAGCTCTTCAAATTGCCACCATCCATTATTGACATGTTTTAACATTTCCAGTTTCCTGTTGGCAAAGTGAAAGAGCAGAAAAAGGATGTAACAGCTGATCAACAAATGACATTGACTGCAGAGCGACAGAAAACACGAGGTTACTTTTTATCCTGGCAAAGTCAATCGTGAATTAGTAGTATTTCTTAGTTGGAAATTTGTGTATCGCAGATTTATCTAGAACATTTGATTGGAAGCCTTACCTGACCCAAACGGATTTTGTGGCCGTTTCTGTTGCCTGCTTCAAACATGTTCCCTTATCAACTTGCTGGGACAATATATTGGTTGGGATGAAAGTTGAAGTGGAAAATAGGGATTTTGGCCCTCTTCGGGATCTTTTTCCGCATTCTTATTGGGTGGCCAGCGTAGTTCAACTTGCCGGTATGCATTTTGCGTACATATGTTTTAGAAAGTGTTGAATAATGTGACTGGGCTTTCAGGATACAAAGCCCTACTGAGATACGAGGGTTTTGGCACTGACAGTAGTGAGGATTTCTGGATTAACCTGGGTAGGGATCACGTTCAACCTGTTGGTTGGTGCGCGAGTCAAGGGAAACCTTTGATCCCACCTAAAAGTAAGTGTGAATCTATTTGTTGAAACAGGGAAATAGTATACATATCTAAGTTGCCTTTTTATATTTCAGCTATACAGCATAAGCATTGTGATTGGAAGGAATTCTTGGTGAAGCGGCTGACCGGCGCAAGAACTCTGCCGAGTGATTTCAATGCTAAAGTAAACCGATACCCGTTTGCTTCATACTTGTAAAATACCTCATGAGTTGAAACCCGTTGAATTTGATTTGGTTCCAGCTTAAAGAAGACTTGACAAGCAAGTACAGACCAGGCATACAACTGGAAGTTGTGGACAAAAACCGAATATCATCGATGCGCGTGGCAATGGTTGATGACATAGTAGGTGGCAGACTGCATTTGAGGTACATGGGAGCAGATGAGAACGATGAGGGATTCTGGTGCCACGAGCACTCCCCGCTGATCCATCCAATAGGCTGGTCGCAAGTTATCGGACACACACTGCAGGCATCCTCAGGTGCTAACGTATTCTGACACCGTTATGTTTTAAACTTTGCTACTTTGCTAACTAACGTATCTCGTTTTTCAAGATTATGTGAAGCGATCACTTCAGAAAGCTGTCCAGAAGAAATTCGAAGAACACGAAGCATCTTGGGATATGTTTCCTCAAATGAAAATACCCCAGACTACGTTACGATTCCGTGAAGGGATGAAATTGGAGTCCATCGATCCGTTAAACCTGTCCACAATTTGCGTGGCGACAGTTACAAAGGTGCAGCTGCTGAAATTAACAACGTTTTATGTGAAGGTGGTGAACTAAAATGCTTGTGTTTTAAAGGTGTTGCGTAACAATTACATTATGATCGGCATCGATGGTTACCTGAATGAGAATGGATCGGATTGGTTCTGTTATCATTCCTCGTCACCGAGTCTCTTTCCCGTGGGATTCTGCGAGTTGAACCATATTGATCTCACACCTCCAAGAGGTTGTCATGTCTACTATTTGCTTTATTTATCGAATCTATAGCTACTGAAGCGTATTTTACTAAATTATTAATTACATTTTCCAGGACACAAAGGAGAATTCCGGTGGTTTGACTATTTGAAGCAGACAAAGTCGGTCGCAGCTCCAGTCGGCCTCTTCAACAGAGTATTGAATGTTACATTTACACAAAACCTTGCTACGAATCCTGTCCTAACTGTTGCAAATGCTATTTAGGAGTTGCCCAGCCATGGCATCAAAGTTGGGATGAGATTGGAAGCGGTGGATCTGATGGAACCACGACTCATCTGTGTCGGTACCGTGAAGAGAGTTGTCAATCGCCTGTTGAGAGTCCACTTTGACGGATGGGATGACTCGTACGATCAGTGGTGCGATTGCGAGTCACCCGATTTGTACCCAGTTGGATGGTGCGAGTTGATGGCCTACCACCTGGAACCACCGCGCAACCTGAGTAAGACACTGGTTTGTGCTATGCCGAAAGGACGTGAGGTGTAAATGTTGGTTGTAATCGTAGGTCAGCCGGAAATGAACCGGAAAGGACCACGCAAAGCCAAAGGGCAGATCAATAAAGCTCCTAAAAGAGGTAATGGTTCTTCAACAATTGTTGCTGGTTCCATACGAAAACATCATGATGCAGTTTTAACTTTTAACAAGTGGAATTTTAGGCATCCAGATAAACAAGCGCAAGAGCTCACTGTTGACCGGAAGATTGAAAACAAACGGCAAGACTGGAATGCACTTAGGGTCGGATCTCAATCTGAGTATGATGAAGTCTGATGAGGAAGAGGTTGTAGGTGAAAACAAATTAGTGTTTTGAATAAGAAACTTGGTGGTAATGTACTGAACAAAAAATTGAATGTACGTGTATTCCCCACATAGATCAGGGAACATCAGTTGCAACGGACATCACCAAAGAGGGACCTGGGCCAAAACAGGCTAAAGTTGTCCCAAAAGCGATGGAAACACCTGTGATGTCACAACAAAGCCTGATGCCGCAGCTGTGGGGAATTCAAGAAGTGGTGCAATTCATGCGGGTCAACGATTGCGGCGCGTACGCGGATAATTTTGCTAACAAGGTGTGTTGATGTCCAGTTGAGTGAATAAACGATCAACATGCTTAGTATTTTGCCGAAGTTTTTGCACTCCATTTCTGTTCTAGAAAGTTGATGGACGCCGCTTGCTGTCGCTGACCAAAGAACAAATTGTGAATCTGACCGGTATGAAAGTTGGTCCGAGCCTGAAAATCTTTGACTTGATCAAGAAGTTGAAGGCCAAAGCGAGCATCTCGTGACAGCCGGTGGCTATGAAATGGTATTGTTTTGTTTTTTAGGTTTTGTGACGGCCTTGGTCAGTTATTATTACTTGATTCTCCAGATCATGTCTGCAATTTTATTGTTTATTGCTTGGCAAATGCACTAAACCCTTGCCAATAGCGATTTCATGTATTCATAACAAGTTTATCGAATTGTCATGACGGAAGACTTTTAGTTCTTGATCACCAATTGTATTCTCTGTGTAAGATACAGTTACAAAGGGAAATAAAGAGATCATATGTCTTTAAAACAAATGTTAAATGTAACATTTGTCCGAAAAGGTTTGGTGTGCCGGAATGCTGTAATCACTATGCAACATTTTCCACAATGGCTTCCAATGTTTCTGTTATTTTTCTCAAAAACTACCATTTTATTGGAACTGTAGAATGCGTAAAAAGGTTTTTGTAAGGGTAATTACTACTAAGAAAGAAGTTCATATCTTAAACAACACAACTAATAATAAATGGCAAGGATTTACTGCAAACCAACATTGTTTTTCGTTTACGTAATGAATTTTATTGGGAATGTTAAACTCTTGACTATATAGTAATGAATATGATTGAGATAATTTTCCAACGTTTTTTCATGTTGTAGAATTTTACGATTTATAAGATATCCATCAAGGGAAACAACGAAACGGTGAAACAAACAAATGGTTCATACCAACTTATGATTATCATCATTCTCCAGGTTTTACTGTATTCTTATTGCAACTTTCATTCTAAATAATTTTAATTTAAAACACATTCAAATTGCTTATAATGTATTTATATAGAAATTTCTAGGATTTTTAAATGTTTTGGCAAATTCCACGATTTCCTAAATGGTATGAACCTTGATTTGACACAGACCTACTTGCAACAGCCCTAATTTTGCACCATTGGTACAAACATTCAAATTATGGCAATTACCATATCTTTTTATCTCACAATGAATCAAATTAAAAATTGCACAACTATTTGTGGTTGTATTTTAACTTGATCAGAAGTATAACCTGCATATGTATGCAATTCATTATTGCATTACAAAGAGCCACGATTACCAGTGTAATAAGTATAAACGTTTTATTAATAATTCTAGGATAGTACAAATAGCACACTGAAAAGGAAACGACTCATACGTTTTATGTACAATTTTATTAAACAAAGATTTTGTGTGCGGATTTATTCTTTGGGCTTTAATGAATATAGTAAGTTGAAAACTGAAACTGTGTGATGGAAATAAAATACCAAAACTTTCTGGTAAAACATTAGAATATAATCAGGTTTCCGAATTTTTAGAACACACTCAGTGAATAACAATATATCACCTTGATATCACTGTCATCATGAGTTTCATACTTTCAATCACACAATTTTGCAAACACGTGGAACAGAACTTGGATTGTTTTATTTTCGATGACTTGACAATTAATCTTCAGTTTTTATGCTCACTTGAGGGCTGCTTTGACCAACATCCACCCGTCTGTTGCTGGAATACTTCAATCGTATCACTTTCCTCCATTTCCAGCTGACAAATGCAAAAACTCATTTTAGATCAGTTCTGCGAACAAAAATAAGGGGGTAGCCAGCGATGAATGGAGTAGCGCGATAACCCCAATAAGAATGATACTGTGCGAAAAAGCGCTGTTCCATCTATCGCATGTAACCCCTCCGTTTCCATATAAATAATACCTGCGTTGGGGTATCCGTGTCATTTATCGGCTGGCCGTCGAATCGAAATCTAACGTTAGCCATACTCAACCCCTGTAAAGATAAATATTGACAATGTTATACATTTTACTGAAACGTAAACTAACGTGGAAAAGTGGTGATTAAAATTTACCGTGCGATCGCAATAAGCAGACATGAGTTTGCGAAGTGGTGTGTGTTTCTTGATCTTGAAATGGACAACACTGCCGTCTTGGCCGAGAACTTTCAAGTTTATATGCTCCGACGACTCCGAACCCGGTTTTACATCCTGATTTTTACGAACAAAAACGTTTTTGGCGCCAAATCAACCATGGGCAATAACAATAACGAGCAAGGCATGCCATGCGTTCCTTCGAAACACGCAACGATTATACTTCATTTCTACATCAAATACAGGTATAAATCACCTTCTTTTCATCAGCCATCGCTGTCAACGTCAATTACGTCGTTTCTTGCAAGGTATTTGGTTAATATCGTGCCAGTTATCGAAGTCAAATTCAGTCTCGCGAGCTTGGAGATGACACAATTTGAAAGCGCAAAAATCCGGTGTTGCCTAGCTACAAACTCCCTCCTACCGCCGATCCAGAACATCAGCAAAAAAGTGGATCAATTTAGGATTTTAAAACCTAGAAATAGTAGTTTCAGCTTCTACAGTTCATATAATACGGTTGAACTTGTCGGAAATGTAGCAATCGGCAATTTCTTGGTTTTATTCATAGTTTTTTTTACATTGAAAGGTAAATACGCGGCAACACTCATAGTGGGTGTGGTTATAAAGCGCGGAAGCCAATAAGAATGCTGTATTGCGAAGAACCAATCGCGTCGCGGGGATTTAAATTTTCGTTCGACCTAACGGAAAAAACCGTCGGACGGCGAGTTTGAAATACGTAGACAATTTGAATAACGCATTCACGTGTAGAAGTCATCGAAATGATGTTTTATTGCAAATTATAAAGTATGTGCATTCATACAAATTCACACAAGCATTGTGTATTTTTTTATTGCTCGTTTGATTTCAATTGCAACCAAAGTACTTGCAAAGTTAAAAGACTATTTCGCAACTGACAGGTGGGCAAATTCGTAAAACATATTGTGAAAAATAGGAACTGTAACAGTTATTCGATATTAAAATTAAATTTCGAGCTGGATAATATGTATAATCAAGGTATAATATAAAGTTAAAAATCGGGGTTTTTAGGAGACAGTTTTGAATGTGATTCATTAGTGAAACAATGTACTGTAAAAGGAAATTGTCGGGGAATTAATATAAAATTAATATAATAAAATATATGTATATTAATTACGTTCATAAATTCAATTGCTTTTTCATTTGTTCTCTAATTTTGAATTTCTGGATCTTTCCAGTGACTGTTTTTGGAAATTCGTCCACAAACAAAATATACTTCGGTATCTTGAAATGGGAGATCTTGAAAGAAATAATACAACATGTAGCATATTGCAGGTAGGTGCATATGAAATTCATATTTTAATCTTACTTGTCCTTTGCAAAATGATTTCACTTCATCCTCTGTCATTTCCACACCATCTTTTAGTCGTATCCAAACACATAGTTCTTCTCCCATTCGTTTATCAGGAATACCCACCACCTTTTATTTCAAGACATAGTTCTATTCAATTTGGGGGGAAAAAACAAATACATAAGATTTCACTTACTGTTGCATCTACTATTTTGGGATGTGTGTATAGGAATTCCTCAATCTCTTTTGGGTAGATGTTCTCTCCTCCCCTGATGATCATATCCTTAATACGTCCGACAATCTCGCCGAGACCGTCTTCGCGCATTACTCCTATGTCTCTGTTTTAACGAATTCAAACTAGTATACTGAATCACCTGAACAATATGCATTATAGCTGATAAATACCCTGTGTGGTACCAGCCATTCTTCATAGTTTCCTTTGTCTTAGCTTCATCTTCCCAATAACCGAGGAACGTGTTGTAACCCCGCGAACACACTTCGCCAGGCACACCGCATGGTACTATCTTACCCTCTGCGTCGGTAACCTTAATCTGAAGTACAAAATAAACAATTTATTGCTGAAATTAACACATTCTAATCCATTACTTGCCTCTGTATGGTGCATAGCCTTTCCGACAGTCGAAGGATTTGTCACGCATTCACCTGGTGCCGATACTAAAATTGCTGGGCTCAATTCTGTTGTGCCGTATAAAATCTGCATTTAATATGAAAAAAATCTTAATTCTAGCTACATATATAGCTGCTTTCCACTATTTAAATTTAAAATAATTTATAGCTCGTATAATTCACCACCATGTCTTTAGTCCCCATGATGTTCATAACTTTCTTAACCAACTCTTCAGGGCATGTTGCCCCAGCCATGCAACCTATGTATTAAATAGCAAACAGACTTTAATATCAGATACAATAAAAGAAATGTGGTAACTTGATGGGTTATTACGTATAACAACCTCCTTTAAGATATTTGTGGACTTGGTAGCTTTGGTAATTTGGGTTATTCAACATGTCCACAAACATTGTTGGTGTGCCATAAACAGTTGTGCACCTTGATATATTGCAGGCATATAAATCGTTATTTAACAAACATTACATCAATGTGTAAATACAAATGTTGTATAATTACTTTTCCTGTTGAATTGCCGCCAAGCTTTCTGTTCCTTGAAATGTGCCTGCTGGCAATACATGTTTTATTGCATGAGTGGCCATAATCATTGTTCCAACCACACATCCAAAACAGTGATATAGTGGGACAGGAAGACAGACTACATGATCCTATAATCAGCATTGTGTGAAATATAAGTAAATGTTAGTGAACTTGCTTATTAAAAGCATGCACAACGTTATAACACTGACTTCCAGATGGTATCCCAATCTTAATCCGATAAAATAGGAATTATTGACGATGTTGTGATGTGATAATGTTGCACCTTGACAATTGAACCAATGTACTATATATAAGTGGCCGCCATTTTGCCAGTCAGACTGGTGTAATGGTGGAATTTTGCACTTAATTCGTACTATTTCGTGCAGACTTACCTTTCGGATTTCCTGTTGTGCCCTTGGAAATATAAGAAAAGATCATTACATCTTTAGTTTGACTTTGTTTAAAGACACAATTGGAAAACTCACTGATGTGAATTGTATGTTAGCTGCATCATACAAATCGATGCTGGCTTCACGTTCTTCCAATTTTTTCAGATATCCCACGTCGGAAAGTTGAGGAATGTCACTGAATTTGAAAGCCCCACTATACAAGAAATATTATAAATCAATTAAGATTTAGAACATGTTCCTCCATATGTAAAAAGAATTCATTATTAAGGGCATACCTGTGTTCCTTGTTGGAAAGCATGATGAGGTTTTTCAGGTGAGGAAGTCTGCATGAACATGTAAAATTCTTAATGACCAAAAAACATTGTAAGGCCTAGAAAAAAAAATTGTTTGTTTGCAGTTACGGAGTAAAATTTTTCAGGTAGGCAGGTCGGATTTATTTTTTTTTAATTTTATTTTTTAGTTTCTTTTCAATGTGTTAAACATTGAAACTGTATTGTCAATGCTGCATTCATG
>JAQIWR010001641.1:0-13081 GCA_034695945.1 Glomeris hexasticha
TCTATTACTCAAATTTTCTATAACTCAAAGTTTTTTTTGTTTCCCTTGGGATTTGAGTTATCGAGGTCCGACTGTAAATTGCACTATAAATAATTAATATAACGAACACAATTATTACACTATGCATTAATAATGAACGCATTTAATTACCATAAACAATTCAAAGTCTGAATAAAACAATTCAAAGTTGTAATAAAAACATTCTAACAATGAAAAGTTTGAATCAAACACAATAAATTCAATAAACATAAAATAAAAGCCATATTACAATACAAGGAAAAGATTTGCATGTCCCCCAATAGGCCATAAAAATCATGCCACTTTCTAATTGACAATTGTTATTTTTGGGAATTTATATTGGAAATTAATAAATGTATAATAATGTAGAGAGATGTGGATGATTTGAAATTACAGTGACGTCACGCGTTAAAAGGTAAAAATTCCGAATGAATTCGGAGGGAAATGAATTTAGGAAACGAGGGGTGGTAGACTGATTGGTTGGTTGGTTGGTTAACCCGTCGATGACTATGAGAGAAGAAGACTATTGACAAGGTGAACGAACTACATTTTCGAACACAATCGCCAATCGATTGATGAACAAGTTTACATTTGGTGACGTCAGCACCCGCCGGTCAACGCCTTCTCTTATTACAAGTGCATGGCCATGCACTATAAGGCAAAGTGTTTCTTCTTATAATGATAGCATGTGGAATGCAATTTGGTGGCGAGAATTTCGCTCGCATTCACCTCCATTTTGTGCAGGTCATCGTCACACTTTTGCCGCCAGCTTCGGCAAAAGTGAAGTAGGCCTAAAAGCAACATATTCAAGTTCATGGATAGCAGGAGGAGGGAAAAAATGTTGCACGATGACTGTGCGATTGCAGTGCAGTACATCGAGATGTTGCCAGTAGTTAACACACCCCCTCCACCAACTTACATGCATGTTTACAGCCGCCATTGCACAAGTATCAAGTCCAAAATCACGACCAATATACTCGCACTTCCCTGACTGTTCCAGCCAATTAAACAATTATCTAAAACGGTCTTTTGTTCGGTAATTGAGCATGAATCATATATCTAAATGTTTCTCTTACAATATGAAGATGTGAAGAAATCGAATTAAATTCATAAAAGCTATTGTAACGAGTAGGCCTATACAGTGTGACGAAATGAATATGACAAAAATATTCCAATTCATTATGTAGGCCTATATACAACTAAAAAATATATATCAGATGTGATTAAAAGTGACTGTGACATAAAATCCGAAAACCCGGTCTCTTTTATGTATAACTAAGCTCACTATTTCTCGGAGTGGGCGTTCTTTCAAATGAATAACAAATTAATTATTTATTAATTCACTTGTTGCCTGCATGAAATGTCGATAGAATTGATTCGATTTGCAATCGATTTTACTCATACAAAAAACAGACAACAGAGTGCGTGGACTGGCGATTGAAGGGGCATTGGCACTGATCAGAAATGCCTGCTGGCCCACCACTCGCTGCTTTCGTCCACATGTGGGTCATTGTCACACTTTCTCCCGTTTTCGCCGCAAGAGGTCGCTGACCGGCCAAAAGCTTCGCAGCCAAGTCCACTTTCGAGCGCCATTTTGCCACTCTCCCTATCTAACAACCACCACTCATTCACACACAAACCCACGCCATTTTATTGATCCTCTGACTCATTTGATGGTGTAGGCAAACAAAACGCACACGTTACATCCCATAAATCGACTGGTTGCAACTAGGCTTAAACAGCGTTTTAGGCCTAATTTTCCAATGCATCCAGTCACGGTCAATGCTCCGACTGGCTTTCTTTTTTATAGTCACTCGATCCTATTGTACCTTCTACCAAATCGATAATTCTTCGTATAAGTATAACAAAAACATATAGAAAAATAACAAATATCCTGCATGCAAGTAAATATATTCGTGGCGTTGCAAAAACTGCTAAACCGGCCCCCAAAAAATAGCAATCATTTTAATTGACCTATCCCAGGTAAGCCACCATTGGCTGAAACAATTTTCGAGATGACGTCATTATGTGAGAAAACTGGTTTTCTAGCTGCCAACCATATTCCAGCTTTTGCCTCACTTTGGCCGCCATTAAATTTTCCTCACTCTGGCGGCCATATATTGGCAGTGGGAGGTGCTTACTGCGATGGGACAAATGCACCATTAATATTATATATACTATAGGCTTATTACAAATGTCCATATACGTAATTTCTGTTTTTATATCTAGATTTTAAAAAGATAAAATTCCTATTAAATATACGTCGTCATTGTTTTGGTCAATAATATATTGCAAAAGTTTACATTGTAAAAACAAAATATAGCCCTATATATTTCAGGATTTATTTGCAGATGGAAGAAGGTTTGAACATTATTTACAGACATAAAAAGAAAGAAAGAGAAGAGAAGAGGCCAATGTAACAGGTACTATTGCAATCGGCATTCTGCGCAAGCGCAATTCGCACCGGGTCATTGCCTCAGTCTCTGGTTGCCATGGCAACAGCGTCCCATCTTTTCCACGTCGTTCGAGACTGCAACAAAATTATTTATCTCTTTCTGGCTCTAAAACAAATTCATCTCTAAGCTGTTCCCATTCCTCCAAATATACGTTTTATTGAACACATTTCAATTAACACTTGCAAATATATATATAAGGAAAAAGATAGAATTTCACCAATGTTATTTGAAAGGCGAAAATAAAACGTGCAACAAAAGTTGGCACAGGTCAATGCCTCAAAGCCATTTTTGCCACAGATAGTTTGTCCGTCGCCATGACAACGGTAATTCTCTAGATTATTATTGACCATAATTCTCTCTTTTCTATCTCCTCCCATTACAAAAAAATACAAAAACTGAACTTCAGCTTGGCAATAAAATATTTATTCCTTTTCCAAATAAGTCATTAGGGTTCCTAAAGCTAAATAATACTTTATTCAAAACCAATGTAATACTTACATATAAACATATATACTGTATTTTATATTATGAAATATTTGGAGATGCTAAATCTGCATTTGGTTGCATTCAAAAATTGAAAACTTCATTTTTTTCATTCAAAAATTTATAACTTCTGTTCTAGTTAACATGTTACCTTAAGGTTTGCCTCGTTATGTAGCAAAGTGTATTTTCTTTCCAATAAAAATTATATCAACTCATTTGCGGCTGTTGAAATTCGCCAAAAAAGTCTCTACGTGAATTCTCCGACGCGTTAAAAAATTCACTTTTCTGCTTATAACTCGAAGAGTTGATACTCAATTTCGTTGAAACTTTGTCACATTATGCACATTCCCTATTGCTACAAACACTAAAATTAGCGCTAATTTGCATGGTTAATGCATGGAGTTAAAGCGTTTGTTACAAGTTGCCCCGTGTTGAGCTTTATGTTTTGCCCCTGCATATTGGTGGAAAAGCAAGGTGAACGAACGGCTGGACTGGAAAGTGTGACAATGACCTGGTCGGTGGAAGAAGGGGACATGAAGCAAGAAGTATCATTACATGCTTTCTCACCTTGGTTCGTTCAACGAAGCGAGAGAAAGAGAAACAACGAGAAGGGAAAAAGAGGAAAAAAGAAATTGATGGCGCGCTTCACTGCAATGCTAGCATGCGCAGCACGCAAAACAACTTTCAGGGGCAAAAACCAAGCAAACAAATCACACAGCACATATCTCGTTTTTCGGCCATTTTGCAAAAACAACTTTTACGTGTTGCGATTGTACAAAAATTACGTGCATATTGGTTGGCGTCACTGACCCTTCTTAAGGGCGTTGGTTGGCGTTGCATAGCTTTTTTTTTATTTATCGCCCTCCATTACTACTTTTTCCCCCCTCTTTTGAAGGTTGTTTTTGGTTTTTTCATACACACCAGTTTCGGAACAGCAAACACGCACTTGGAGCGAAATAAAGGACGGTTCACCGTTGGCCTGTACTATTAGGAAAAAATGAGGAGAGAGGAGAGAAAGCCGGCCGAGAGGTGAACGACCTCAAAACAATACTGGATACCAAGAGTGACGTCACCAAGCGCCAAATTCAAAAACCTCATTCTAGAACTTGGCATGAAACAAACGTCAAAAAAAAAACAACACTTTCTCGCTTTACCTGCACAAATCATACACCATCAAACATAAGACAACTGACTCGAATAACAGCCGCCCTTTTATTGTCTAATTTGCAAAACAAATAAGGCGGAATAATGACAAAATTTAAATGCAACTTCGAAAAACAATTCAGGGTTGTGATTTTTTAGTTGAATCGTTTATCGACGCTGTGTATAAATTATACTAAATTTTCTGTTTACTTTCCATGTAATTTCGTCATATTGACGTTGTTGGGTGACGCATTGGATGTTGATGACCCCCTGTTTATCCCCCAAAAGTTAATTCCCAAACGTGATAGGCAGAAATTCTAATCGCTCTGACTGATAACGAGTTCACCTGAATTTTCTGCAAATTACAATTGTCATATTTAGGCCTAATGCAGCAAGTGTTCGGATAATGGCGAATGTAGTGGGAGGATTTTTCCCCATTTTTCATCGTTGCGCCACCTGGTGGTGGTGGTGGGGGAGGGATTGTAAGAGGTCATCGACCTGAAGTTGGGTTTCGGCAGCCGGAAGAAGAAAACCACGGCATGAAACCCGAGTGGGATGGACCACTTTCCAGCAAATGACGTCCTACTTCCTGCACTTGTCCCCCATTACCACCCCTTAACCCCTCAACCCTTTCCTTGAACTTGTACAATGTAAAAGATGCTCATCTCTTTATCTCAAGTACTTTAGTTTCAAGATGCAAATGTGATTCTTGCATTTATTTTAACGTGGGAAAATGTTCAAATTTGCCTCACTCTTCCCAAATATTATTCTTATGCCATTTCCACTAAAGTTTCTTCTTCATGCAGTATGTACACACAGCAAAACCTGTCTAT
Organism: Glomeris hexasticha; assembly: GCA_034695945.1. Lineage (NCBI taxonomy): Eukaryota > Metazoa > Arthropoda > Diplopoda > Glomerida > Glomeridae > Glomeris > Glomeris hexasticha. Next base: position 4,934 of record JAQIWR010001641.1, read on the forward strand.
GGTGGAATCTCATGGGGCCGGATAAAATGTCCACCATAGACAAGTTTTTTAAAAAACTTTTAGCATGCAGTCTATGGTCCTAATAAAAGTCAAAATTTCCACAATAGACAGGTTTTCAGCATAGACAGTTTCCAGCATAGACAGGTTTTACTGTATTACCCTATCTTTTAGTTCATGGCAACACAGTCCCTCATATTTTCCTATATTAAATTAATTAACAAATTTCCCATTTACTTTCTTAAAATTTCAATTTATATAATTATTTTAAACTTATTTTCTTTACTCTTTATCTTATTTGTGTGTTATTTTTATTACTATTTTTCTTTGCTATATAACGTCACGATTTATCCTCATGCTATTTGTATTAATTTAATACATCACCTTCATTATTGGTATCGATTATTTTAAATTGCTACATTTGGCTTAATTATTTATTTCACAAATTGCTCACTATTTTTTCTCAATATTTTACTCCATTATTTCCTTTACTACTTTTACTTACTAGCTACGTAATATAACGATGTGAGCATTTTCCACGGAATCGTATGCGGAAATGACGGAATGGCACGATTTGAATATGCTTCGGTCGCTGGCCCTGACCATGAATGGCTGTGATGAAACAAAAAACTATGACGTAACGACCTACCTATACAGCAAAAGGTGGGCTTCAACCCCCTTCAAATTCCACAGAGCGTTACCAGGAAAGTTTGTCTACTTTGCAGGTCATTGAACTCTTCGTAGGCCTACTACGTATAACAACACCGCTCACGTGGCCTACTACCCAGACCGCAACTACCGCTACCGCTCCCTGCAACTAATCAGCGTTAATAAACGAATCTTTTAAACATATATTACCATGAAGTCTATAAAACAGTCAAAATACATTAAAATCTTTTGTACTTTTATTATATAATATTATTTCATCAAAATATACCCCAGTTTAATTGCTGAATTCAAATATCATAATTTCACAATAATTTCCTCTTCATAAATACAACCAATACATTGTTTTATATTTCGTATTACCAATGTACCTTCACAAATATATGTCCTACATAAGTATGTCTAATTTTTACATTTTGTCAAAGTATAAAACAAAACGATATTAGAAACACATTCAACATATTCTTATTATTTTTATTTACAATAACTATTATAAACAATGAAAATTACTTTTGGTGTAGGTCATCAGCACATACTGTCATATAGTTTGGCTTTGAATTTTCAAAATTACCCCAAAATATTCCCCGACACGTATTTAGTAATTACCGCAAGAAAACTGAAACTTTAGATATTATTTACAGTTGGAAAAATGAATGTATAGGCTACTTGTAGACTTTATTATAAACATAAATAATTATTTCATTTCTTGTTACTCAAAGTTGCCGATTATAAGGGCACTTCCGTGTTGGAAAATAAAGTGTGCACGCCGCCTGGCGGAGATTTTCGACGAAAAATGACAACAAGCTCACCTGGGAAGGGAATATGGTATGAGTAGTATACGTGTGGTTGTTGAGGTCATTCACCTCGACGAGCTTGGGTGGAAACCGAAACAACCTTGCCCTTGGTTTCCCCGGTTGAAAAATAAAAAAATGCCACCCCTTAAAAACTCGTAGTTCGGCTTTCCCCTAAAGCGGTCATGCAATTTCACGTTTGTTTCCCTTGGCCGTGAAAAGCGGTCGTTGACCCCGTACAAAACCACACAGCCAGCCAACCAACCAACCCACTGTACCAAACATGCGAAATATTACGTTTGCTGACCTTTTTTCCTATTTTTCCCCAACGAAACTGGATAAGAAAATCGTGAAACTCCATTTCTCCATCACATTAATTCCCAGAAATTCTAACATTACATTCCATAATTTATACATTATTAATATAAAAACTTTACTTTTATAACGTCACCGTAAATATTTAATCATTTATCATTATCCAAAGGGATTTAACTATTGATTAGAGAGGTATAATTATCAAAACTATTGTTTTATTTTTTAAAAAAACTTCACGAAAATTAATTTAAATGTAATGCAAAATGAAAGGAAAAATATAATAATAACCTAATGGCCAACAACAGTAACTTTAGGATAATAAACTTCTATCTCATTTGAATTATGTATTTAAGTTACATTTTTTTTTTATAGAAAATATTAAATATAGGAGAACACATGTTAAATTTGTATAATAATGTCCTTCCATTGACTTAACATGGTCCCAGATTAGTATCATGATTAGTCGTTTAGTATGCACAGTAGTATTCAAACAATTCAATAGCATAGTAGTTATGAATTGTTACATGGAAGAATGTTCATCGAGTGGCCAACAATTGTAGCCTAAAAGCTTTACCTATGCAAAAACAGGTGCATGAAATCTAGTTCACAAATAGTTATACTAAATGATAGATGTGCTTTTATGGGTTGAAAAAATGGGGAAAATTTGGCCTAACTCGGTTGCACAGTAAATTCAAGTGTGGGTCACTTTGGCTGACCGCTTCCGGGCTGGACCAGAGCGAACAGGTCAAAATTGAAGAGATGAAATTTTTGGGTATCAGTAAAAAAAGAAGAAATCGAAACGCGGTTCCCATGTTGTCTGTAACCCTTCAAAATCACGGCTATCAGTGTTCGTTGCGGTCCAATGGTCCCAGTCACACTTCCGGTTTTTTTTTATCCTTTAAAATTTAACAGGTTATAACCCCATTATTCACAGCATTATACATATACACCACATCTTGCAACAACCACTAATTAAGAAATTGTATTGCGAGGAAATTTCCTAATATACACAATAAAGTCAATATAATTTCATACCATTCACAAAATGCTTTTAAAAAAATTATAAAACTCTTCCAGTGTTTCCATTATTATTTTTTTGAATTTAGAACCTAACCCCGCATTTCCCATTGGGAGGAATCTAATTAAGTGTTATATATTAGAAAGAAATGTGATTAATTGAAGTTTGGCGGCCATTTTGAGGGAAACTTTAATATCCGTTGTCAGAGTTTTATAGGTTTGACGTTTGCGTGACGTCACCACCGGAAATTCGTGCGTAAAAAGTGTGAAAAGTGTAAATGGGTGTTGCGGCCGGTCATTCACCTTTGCGTGCTTCTTCTCCATTTTATATGACGGTGCAATGCGGCAAAAGCTGACTCGCAGGAACCAGCAAAGCGAAAGCGACCTTGCCACTCCCCCGACTTACGAATATTCGCTTTTACGAACGGCCAAACTTTCCATAATACCTACGTAATTGCTGAACTAAAATATATGAAACCCAATAAAACTATGCGGAATAAAATCACCTATTCCTAAAAAGCTACTTTTCTAACTTAAATCCTTAATCCGTAGCGTTTTTCCGTACGCCACCTGGTATCGGAATCGTGAAACATTTTCACCATGACTTTATCAAACATTAAACTTCTTATTCCCATATCTTACCCAAATATTAAGCTCGGATAAAACGTCGGGTAAGACGAATCCCAGGTTAAATAGAATCTGAAATACTATATATTTATCTTCATTTTAATTTATTTAATTTAATTAAGATATAAATGAGTTTGAAATTAATATTTGGTCTAAATTAATTTGGAGCAAAGTAAATATAAATTAAAAAACCTTGGTTAAAATGTCATAACGAACTATAAGTCCTAACTTTTACACTTTTTTACTGTATACAATTGCATTTCTCAACATTAAAATTTCGTAAATCGGGGGAATGCAGTTGTAAAATCCTCCATTGCTAAAATTCATAACTGGTATAAAAATGATAATTATAAATGTGTGTTGGGTAATTTTGCCAGCAGGTTATTTACCAGGTGTTCAACATATGTATATTTTAGTATATGTGGAAAAGGGGTGTAAGTTTGCGCTCTTTTCTCCGGTGACCCAATGGCCGGTCGGCCCTTGACGACCCCGTAGCCTTTAAGTGTATAAAACCAATGGAAAACCGAGCTAAAACCGGATGACGTCACACATAACCCGGTGCATGTATATACTGACTGTATACTGTATGGTCAATGTGAACCAAATGCACGTCACAACATTTGTCAGAAAGCTGCCATCAACATTGCTGACCTACTGGGTTCGATGACCTCAACCACCACAGTTCTTCAGATGGTGAAAGCAAAGAGGGTCATCGCCATGGAGGCCAACACTTCCGTCCTTATCAAACCCCCCCCCCCCCTCCCAACACCTTCTTTCCCTCCCCCTAAAAAAACAAAGCCCACAACCCACAACCTCAGACCCCTAATTTGTCCTCACATTTGTAAATCGTCACTCAAAAGTCAATTCCAAACACGTCATATACTAAATTTCCTAAATTCTTATTAGCAAATTTGGCACGTTTCCGCCTAATAATGACGTCATTGTGTAACTCATGCTGGAAACTACAACACAAAAAAATACATTCTGTCCTCTCATGTTTTAAAGGAGAACTGACACGGTTTTGCAAGGTACTCTGAAACTTAAACTACTTGCAGAAAAGTCATGAAGAAAGCAAGTGGTGAAACAAAATCTATGTGAAAAATAGTAAAAAAAAAGTTATCCAGAAAGCCAGGGGAGCATCGATTATAAGAGTCCCAATAAACCTCCGGTCAAACTTTGACGTCTAATAACTTTTTTTAAATATTTTTCACAGGGATTTTGTTTCACCACTTGCTTTCTTCATGCCTTTTCTTCAGGCAGTTTTAGTTTCAGGGTACCCAAGGAGTTGGGGTACCTTACAAAACCGTGTCAGCTCTCCTTTAAGCAGATACTACTGTAGTATATCATATTGTAAAATAGGTTCGTTAATAACAGGAAAAATTGTTTTAAATGCAAGGCAAATGTCGATAAGGAATTAACTATATCAAGTAGATTTTAATTTCACCAATTTTTCCTGCCTTTCCATGATAATATCTTGACAATATCTGATACCTTTACTTATCCCACATTTCTTTCTAGAGATAATATATAATACTGTAATACTAGGAGTGAGTGTACAAAAAGATACGAATCGATACGGTTTCGATACATTCCAGTATAGTTCTACAAAAACGTTGTAAATTGTTGTTGATTATTTCCATTTTCTTTTCTCTCATTTCTTTCTAATGTTTGTTTATAGTCCGCGCGCGTTTACGGGCATCGATACAACAACGATACGGTTCGATACAACTTCGATACTTTTCAGTATCGTTCCGGGAAAAAAAAAACAATAATTGCAAGTTATTTCCCTTTCCGACACAGTTCGCAATTCATGGATTATTTGGAAAAATTGGCCGGGAAACAGAAAACCTGGTGTCACGGTCGGAGGGGGCGTGGTTACAGCAAGGAGAAATTGGTGCGTTCACCCCGCGATCGATGCCAAATAACGCGCCACTAGAGGGCGCTTGGTTACCGACGATTCTCTCTTCTTGCAATGTATGTGTATTTTTAAAACGCTGCCTCTTTCTAAAGATGCCAAGTGCAGCATGATGAAAGCAGAACAGTGAAAGAACAATACAGCCACCATATTTCTAGCCTGGGTTATTATTAGAAGTTCTATTTTGCACTGTTTTCTCTTGTTCAGAACGGAGCAACGAGAAATAAATAAGATGAACGCAAAAACGCTCCACCAAAAGGCTCTTTTCTTCATTTACAGCATTCTTTTATTGTTGAACATGATGAGGCAGAAAGAATCAACGTCACAAATACGTTTCGTCTCTTGGTTTCGTGAAAGAGCAATCGGCTCATTGGAAACAGCCAGATGATTTGGAAATTTACCAGTTGCACCGTTCGATCGAGTAAGTAGCGCCACCTGTGGGAGAAACGCGTAACTATCGACTGCGTTAAAAAGTGAGGGGCGTGGCCTAACGAGCGTTAAACCTGCTGTTTGCCCCAGTGAACCTTGGCACACATCCCTCCCTTGCTCCATCCAACTTTCTCCATTTCCAGAGCGCAACGAGCGCAAAAAACAAAAAGTTTGTGTGCAGCGCCGCCAGATGGCGCTGCGCTCGCACAAAGCACCCTAAAAAACCCTCTTTTTCTCGGTCACCTTTCGCTGTCCGAACTTTCCCCACTCGTGTATCCTTTCCCACTTTTTTTGTAACGACTCCCCTGAAACAAATGTTATTTCTTTCCTATTTAGAGGTGTAAATAAACGTGGATGGGGTTACTTTTGCGTTAAGAAACGAATTTTTAGTACAAATATGGCGTCGATCTGAAGTGAAAGCAGTGCAGTGTTATATTTGCTGGCTTGTTTGCGAGGCTAAACATTGTCGGTACCTTTGCACAATTTATAGCTCGTTATTGAGGGCGGCAAACGCGTAAAATGTGCGATACAATTTTCGTCGGCAAAAAGGTCACGTGACGACAGAAGTTGAACGAACTCGACGGCGCTCCCAACGACCCGACGTTCCATAATAATCGAAGAGTCGCAGCGCCACCTACCGCTCTCCTTTTCACCCACTGCACTATATCTTTTTCCACTACTTCCAACCTCCTTGATAAATACAGTCGGACTCATTACTCAAATTTTCTATATCTCAAATAAATTTTCATTTCCCGACCAAAATCCCTATATCACCCATGTTAAAATTTTTCTATAACTCAAACTTTATAACTCAAATATTTCTATAACTCAAACAATTTATTCCCCTGCAGTCAAAAACTTCCACAAGTCAAAGTTCTTGGAATGCAAGACCACATCAAACTGGTTTATTTAAGATTATTTCAGGCCATTTGGAGCTTCCTTTGTCTGATGCCAGGTGCTATTCCCCTGGGTCCCATCATCGACCCTAGATGAAAAAACAGTTCAAAATTATAACAATTTTCCAGTGGTCCCAACCAACCATTAAAAACCTATAAAACCTATAAAACCTTTAAAAACCTTTATTTTGTTTTAGAGCCTTTAAATTTAAAAAGAGCCTTTATAACCTATAAAAACCTATATTTTACTTATCGAACACAATTTTTATGTCACATGTGTTTTAAATTTGCCAATAGTGAATGCATGGTGTTGATTAAGCATTTAGCTGCTTATGACACAGTTTATGGAAGCGATTTCACGAAATAAACACATTTTAGCACTGTGTGACATTGAATTGTAAAATTTTTTTCAAGTTTCTATTACTCAAATTTTCTATACCTCAAAGTTTTTTTTTGTTTCCCTTGGGATTTGAGTTATCGAGGTCCGACTGTAGTTTCATTTGACGCTTTCGTTGGCGTTCTGCCTCGCTCAGTGGCCCCCGGACTGAGGTGGCCACATCCATGGCCTCTTCAGGGTCTCTGGCTAAAGTCCCTGGTTCCTTGCCTAGTTGATGGCGAGGTTCCCCATACCTTGGGGCGGAAACTGGGCGAGTATTTCCTAGCCGCCGTACTCGAGTCAATTCGTGCATGGCCTGTTCGGCGTCCAAAATTTGTCGTTGCAGGGTGTGAAGATCGTAGGTTCGGGGCAGGAGAGCCACGCGCTCTGCCAGTGCTGGGCGCAATCCACGGCGTAGAGCGCTAACCAGGGCATCGTTTCCGTATGTAGAACGAACAGATACCTGGAGGAAGTGGCAAATGTAGTCTGCTGCTGTCTTCGAACCTTGTGAAAAGTGGTCAATTTCGTCATTGGCCCTATGACCTGGTTCTAGCCCGCCATACTGCTGAATAAGGGCATCTAGAAATCTTTGGTGGATCTCTTGGTTCGCGGGTCCTGGAGATCGGAGAGGGCTGTAAACCATGCCAAAGCACCGTCGGTTATTTGCATGGATATGTAGTCTATTCGATCCGCTTCTGAAAGCAAAACGTTTTGGTTCCGACGTATCATCATCTTCATTTGGCTGACAAATTCATGGAGGTTGGTTCCTCCCCCATATCTCATTGTTGGATGGGGTCTTGCGTGAGGTCTGGAGGCTAATCGAATAGGTGGCCAATTCTGCCACCAAGGAATAGCATTACATCCTGAGAGCCTGCAACTGGGCTTCTGTCCTACTTCAGCTGGAAGTTGATCACCACTAGCAATCTGTCACGTCTTGAGTCCCGTGCATCTGTCACGTCTTGTCTCCCGTGGATGTGAGGCAAGGGTAGACCGTGGTACTGTGGTGGATGAGAGGCGAGGGTAGACTGTGGCCCTGGATGGTGGACGAGAGGCGATGGCAGACTGTGGTACCTGTGGTGGATAAGAGGCGAGGGTAGACTTTTCCCTGGATGGTGGACG
>JAQIWR010001642.1:0-13074 GCA_034695945.1 Glomeris hexasticha
CATTACAATTTCTTACTTATCTCTAATCACTTTCAAATAAAAGTCCTGGTTTACTTGTAAAGTTGACACCCTGTATAGTAATTGTTGTTTCTAATTGTAAAAAATATTGAATGATTTCCGAATCAATGATTTTGCAATATTAGCTTTTATAAATGTAATATGCGACAAGACACCATCATTTTAAAGGTGAATATTCTGCAATCGATAATAATAATAATAATACTTTCATTGATTTATGGTTTGACATCAATTGGTATGTAGGGAAATAGAATTCCAAGCACGTCTTGCATTTAAAGTTTGAAGAAATGTTACAAATTTCATCCATCATGCATTGTTCTTGTTTTGCTCTTCTATAAATATGTAGGTCCCCAAATATTTTACTTAGAAAACAATTTTGTAGTTCAGTATAACTTTCTGAAAACAAATTAGTATTCATAATATTCTCTGACATTAATATAGGACTACTGTATATGGACATTGTATAATTTGCCATTTCTCTTTATAAAGTCGTCAATTTCGAGTTGTAGTGAACTGGAAATGTTTTTTTTTCCGCTTGACTTCCATTTGTCTGTCCAATTTTTTATTCTCTTGTCACTCTAACAGGAGATTGTTGGAATTCCCTATGGCAAAGCTGAGCAATTTGCGTATTTTCCGAAAAGGTATACGTGATATGAATTCAGTGTTCGTATATCAGGGGACACATTGATGGAATAATAATATATCCTCTCAAAATCGTGCTTTGAAAGTTGTGGGTGTGATGCGTTTGGGACGTCACGGGTTTAGTAAAAAAAATGTATTTTTCTGTGAAATATACTGATCAAATTAATTAAACATGAATAATGGGTATACATTAGCTGAAATTAGTTTTAGAATACTCCTCCGTTACTTTAGCTTCAATTTTATATGTATTTTTCATTATTTCTATCAGGATAATAACCTTTTTAATTTGCATGTTCGGGCAATTAATTTAAATAAATCGAAAACGGCAGCCATTTTACAAAATGGCCGCGGAATTCAACATAATTAATTTCCAAATAGGCTATATCATAATATATTCTTGCATAGTATTTGTGTAAAATGGATCATTATCATATGTAAAAATTTGATTTTTATATACAGTTTACTGCGTCGTACCATAGCCATATTTTTAAGCTGGTTTAACTGTACCAAGGAAATTTCATGCAAAATACTTTCACCAACATCAAAAGCTACACCGGTATATACAGTATTTTAGAGAATTGAATTTTGTGTCAGCTAGTGCAGCTGTTTTATGCACAGGAGTGTAAAAAGGCTTATGCGCAACGAAGAAAGGTATTGATGTTTTTAAATATTTATTGATTACAAGTTTGCTCCGCCCAAATATGCTTTAAAGGTGAACAGAACAAGTTTTGTAAGGTACACTGAAACTTAAACTATACCTTAAGAAAAGTCACGAAGAAAGCAACAAAATCTCTGTGAAAATTAGTAAAAAAAGTTATTAGACGTCAAAGTTTGAACGTAGGGTGCACACAGAATGTACGTAGATGTACCCTTGGATGTACCCTACTTTCAAACTTTGACGTCTAAGAACTTTTGTTTACTAATTTTCACAGAGATTTTGTTGCACCACTTGCTTTCTTTATGACTTCTTCAGGTAGTTTAAGTTTCAGGGTACCTTACAAAACTTGTTCTGTTCACCTTTAACGATGACAAAGATGGTGGAAAAATTAACTCGTCGAAAACATTATTTCACACATTGAAAAACATTAATTTAATACAATTTTTTTGTGTTTATATAATGTTTTTTATTAGTTGAGGAGTGGAGAAATTCGACCATGAACAAAGGATGGCGACTTGCAGCGCCATCTCATGAACAGATTGCCAATCAAATCTCACCTATGCAAAAAATAAGTATTTCCTTGGTATTTCTGACACTGAAGTACAATTATTCAAACTATGTATATTTTGTGGAATATTTGCGTGAAATTTCATTCAGTATCGTTTTATTTTGCCTATAGTATATACGAAGAGAAGTGATTTGTGTTGGGTATGTACTTTATCACAAATTTGAAATTTCGCAATGGTGACGTCACGGGGCGATGACGTAGTTATGACGTCGAACTGCGCGCAATGTCCTCTGGGAGCCAATATGGCTGCAGCTGGATTCAGAATTAGTGCGTCACGTTAAAAAAGCACGCAAAATATCAATCGTAAACACTAACTGGCACGATGGATATGGACTTTACGCTTTTGTTTTGGACCCTAGTAGTGTTGGTCACCTTGTTTTTGACGATTTTGGCCCTTCTCGTCTATTCGGGCCTTTTTGCGTCCATCGATGTTGGAGCTGGCAAACCCCCTTTTGGTGAAATTTCGGTCGCTTATAAATTTGCCAGAGGTCCTTATCGAAATGCTGGCGAATTGTTTACCGAAGCTCACATTCTAACGCCTCAATTGCAGTGCATAGGGCTTTATTATGATGATCCGCAACAAGTAAGTTTTTAAATTCCTACTGAAATGAACAATTTTAAATTCGAACATATTTTGACGCCCATATTTTTGCATTCACAGTTCTCGAGTTTGTATTTTTCAGGTGGCACCCAAATGTTGAATTGCATTATGTTGATCCTGCCTTTATCCGTAATTTCTAACCTGCAACTTTGTTGCGCAGGATTGGTTCTTTTAAAACAAGTACGTCACGTGATGTAGTTTTTCCTGCCTAATTCCAAAAATAATCAGCATGAAAGTTGCGAGTACAAGGTACAAGAACAAGGTGTCAGATTCCTATGAGTGCTGTTGTTTTACCAAGCTTTAACCAATGCTTTAACTATGCTTTAACTGTGGATGACGTCATCGAGTATTGCGAAGGTCGTTTTCGTGCGCGAGAAAGTTGCACGAAATTATTTTTGCTTCCAAAAATTAGCCGAGTAATGTTATACAACAAGTATAATAATTGTCATTGTCTGGCATCGAGACGTCGACATGTATTGTGTTCTTGTAGCCAAAATTGATTACATCATTCTCAATTTTTTGGCAAATTACGTGTTTTTCCGATAACTTTAAACGTAGGGTAGTTAATTTTCCATCTAATAACCGGGAATAACTTGTTATACAAGGCCACTGCTTGTGAATGACTGGTGTTTGTGTGCATTTGCACAGGTTCTATTTCCTGTAGCCTATTGTTATTATTTACATATCCAACTAATTGTATAATTAACATTGTAATATATTAATTTGGAAATACATATATTTAAGGAAATGAAGATACTTTAGATCGTGACTCCCTATGAACCTTGAACTCGTTATATTGTTCTTATTGGTCAATAAGGATGTACTGGTTGTACATATCACATGACAATCAACATACAAGTGTAAACATTGTAATCAATACATAGTTTAAAGGTTTAAATATCATAGGTACATCTGGTAAATAACCTTTCTCATGGTTTGCAATTTGTAATTTTATATTGATGACATTATTTTTTAAGTGTAACTTTGTATATCATTGTGAATTACTATTTACTTTTTGTTAGTGTTCAAATTCAAGCTGTGAACAACTGGTGATTTTATTACCAACTGTGCAAATTCGTTGGGTTGTTTGCCTCGTTACAGGCCTTGTTTGGGAAATATGATACTTGCCAATAACATATGGTTGTCAATACTATACCAGGTTGCGCCATCAGATCTGAGGTATGCAGTTGGAGTGGTCTTGCATCCAGGAGGTCCTGTACCAGATTCAGATGACCCTAACGAGAAAGTTCTAACGGAAAATGGCTACAAGTTGATCACGTTCCCCGGAATCAGCCACGCTGTCACTACGACATTTCCATTCAAGAATACAGTGTCTATATATTTGGCTGTTGCCAAAGTATACCCGAAGTTATGCGAATACATCAGTGTAAGGAAGTCATTTTCCACCCACATGATGATTATTTATTATTATTGCATTTGTTGCGCTGTACATTGCCCTAATCCGAATCCTTTGGTTTGCACATTTCAGGAGAAGAAATTATGTGCCCATCCGTTCATTGAATTGTACGATGAGGACATAATACACTTTGTTGCGCCTTTATCGCAGCAGGATGACTTTTATGTCCCTGAGGTGAGCAATATATATATATATATTGTTTTTTGGGATTTTTTTTCTTGCTGGTTGATGTTGCTTTGATGAACACTGCACTTAGGGCAAGTTGTAAAATGGTAACTTTCTGCATGATCTTAACGGGAAATTACTTGCTTGGTTTACACACATTGACACAATAGTTGCTCTAGGTTTTGCCTTTATATTTTATTGCATCATAACATGCATGAGCTGTTTGCACACAAATATGTCTCATGTACAATAAAATGGCTGCATTTTTTTTATAACAAAGGCTTAGTACGTTACTTGGGTGTATTACGAGTGCTGTTTGTCAGCGATTTCTATTTGAGTAGCCTGTGTGAATTTGATTTGAACATTTGTTGCCCTTGAAGTCGAAAGACGATCAGAGCGATGAAGAGGGAAGTCACGAAAGCCGGGAAGGAAGTCCGCTCGTAGAAGAGATTGGCGATGAGAGTACCGAATTACTTAGAGGAGCAGGGGAACTGTCTCTAGGCCACTCTTCGGTAGAGACTGACCTCTTAGGCAACCTGAACGAAAAGGAGGAGGAAAATGTCTCGCAACCCAAGGAGGCTACAAATAATGGCGGTTCATCGAGTGCCGAGGAAAGCAACGGCTCTTCGTTCGAAGAGCTGAACGGTGAAGAACACTGATGTAACTGATGTTAATATTAATATACAATATATTTGCCTCTTTGGATCACGCACACTATGAAACATGTCTGAGAAACGTGCTCACGGTGTCATTTGCCTCACCGTCTTTAAAAAAAATTTCACTCGCCTGTTTATAGTCAGCTGTTGACTAATGGGTAATATGGCGTAACGGCTCTTTGATTTTACTAAAATGAAATTCCTGTCTTGTTGCGTACCACTTCTTGGCTTCTTTGAAGATCATTGTGGCATCTAAGTTTCCATGATGTGTGATATCGCAAGGGTTATGACGAGGTAATTTTTTGCCATGAATAGCTTTGTTGCTCGCAATTTCTCTCATTGCAAACAGATATAAAATGGAGGAGTTGGTAATATGTTGTTCATAACCGATGTGAATTCTTGTGGAATTTCTTGGTACGCTGTATCCGTAAGTAAAGTAACTATACATAAAGGCTTTTTTTGTGATGACACATTGGTTGCAATTAAGTTTGTAATGTTATTTCTGTGAGACTTGGCATGTACTGGAGTTGTCTTGTGTTAATTAATATCCTGGAGACATTTATTTTGTTTGTGTTTAATTCTTTTCAGAGACTGTCATTTTAACGAGGATGAATTAATGTATTAAGGTGTGAGAATATAGCAAGTGCATAATATTTTCTCATGGTTGTTGGCAGTGCTTTTTAGAGTATATGCTACACGTGGTATGGGTTAATGAAAATATTATTATTTGCTTCAAAACTCTTGCTGATATACCGACTTCTGTTTTGTAGGCCTTGTATAAGATGACTTACCCGAACCAACAGCTTGCCTATTATTTCCCAGGAAATGTAAACTGAAATTGTAGTTTGTAAATAAAATGAAATTGTGTATAGTTTAATTTTGTATTTGTTGTTGTCATTTTGTCATTTTGTCATGCAATTTTGACTGTTTGTGCAATGTTGCAGTGCTGAGGCAGTTGATGAGCACAATCCGAGCATGGAAGAAAAACTGCATCTGTCGCCCATTTAAAGTTTGTGGCAGTAATAGGTGACTATTATGTAGCATTAACAGCTTTTTTAAAGAGCGTTCAGTTGTGTATTGTTAACACATTTTTTTTACAATTTTCAGGTCGTAACGGTATTGTTCGGATTGACAATAACTGCCATATTCGTATTGTATTGGTGATTTAGCTGCAACATGTAGATGTCCCACACGTCGAAATAGTTCCTCAGATAAGTATGAATGCCAGCTGTCAATTTAAAGCTGGCTTGCAATAGGAACAGATTAATTACCATTAATTTTTGGAAGTTGCAGAAATTTTGTTCCCCACCAATTCTAAGTTACTATATATTTAAATGGATAAATGGACACAGGTAAATATGTCAACTTTTATTAACATGTTTATCACTAGTATTTGGTAACACAGGTTTTATAGTATAACATATAATAGTAGATTTTTTCCAGAAAAAGTAAATCGCGTGATAATCACGGTGACGATGTGCTCATGATAATTAATATTTTCATCAACGATGGAGCAAGAATACAAGGAACTTCAGTGTTGTAAAATGTTTCCTTTGTCTGCAATGGTAAACTTTCATCTGTTGTGAAGATTAACTTTTCTTTACATAAGTGATATTATTTTTACAATTATAACCTGCATTTCATAACATTTGATGACCCCATTCAACAATGATGAAATCTTTATATATCAAATTCTTTTTCAATGCTTGCTATTAACTCTTCCTCGGTGATGTCGTACGAAAGTGGATTGACAGGTGTGCTGTGACTGTTACTTCTGGGCTTGAAGAATCTGAAACGAAAATATTGTTGGGACATGCAATTTGTACAGTTCAGATTATTTCAACAATGGAAACTAACCCATTGACCAATGGTTTTCTGTTGAGCGGAGAATCAATATCCACATCTGGTTTTCTTTGCACTGGGCTGCCAAAATCTTTTATGTGGTTTTAAAATGAATTAAGTTTATGAAGTGAGTGGGACACAATGTAATATAGTGACACACTTACCATGATTGTGTTCTTTTGTCATGGTCTGCAAGCAAAATGGACATTAAATATTGATTATTCTATACTGTGTATAGCCTATGCCAAAATGGGTCACGGTTTATTGACAATGATTTGTTACTTTGGGATATTTTTTATGTTGTGCTTTTTGGGGGATTTCCAAAATGTCATTTGTGCATGTGCTCCAAATGGGGCATGCATTAATAATGAATGGAGAGTTTGTGTTTGTGTCAGGGCTGTTGTGTCATTAATTTTAATGATCAAAGAGATGTATGTTGTAGTTCAGCATATATATTACAGTAAATGTGTCGAAGTCGCCATTGTGTAGAATTACTAGCAAGTTTTAAAAGTCGCGACTTCACTCGCCACTAAACTTACTAGTAAGTGCAATGCCATTTCAGCTTGTTTTAACTCTTGTTTTTGGTTATTTAATGTTCATGGAATTAGTAACATGAACTAATTAGAAAGTTATTCATATTGGATTATATATGTACCTGTTGCTGGCCATTTACTTCTTTAAATTTGTTGATGTCGAAGCCTTCAATTTTGGGCTGAAACATTCAAAGATGCAACTTGTAGCTATTGGTTGAAATACTTTGAAAGTGTAACATACCGTGTGATAATTCCAATCATCCTCTTCTTTTTTACTTTGACTTTTATTGTCACGTAAGTTGTTATTGTTGCCATTACTGTTGTGTATGCGATTAGAGTAAATTCCAGATCTCAAACTGCTTCTGCGGCGATTTGCAGGAGGCAATTGAGGTGCCCTTGGCCTTTCTAATTCCTCTTGCATGTGGACGGATAAAATTCTTTCGGACACCGCTGCACGCTGAGGCATCGAAGGAAGTACATCTTCGATAAAATGTAATTAGATTAACTTCATGTATTGTGGGATGATAATTACAATTAATTCGTATACCTTGATCAGATGACCTTCTCTCAACAGCTGATTTAGACACCTGCCCAGATGACTTTCCTCTACTTCGGCTTTCCCGTACTTCATCGACTCGGTCTGAATCCATACTGACTATACTCCTGATCTCTCTAATGTGCGCTTGAAGATTTGGAGATGCCAGAGGTGAATCAGGAATAACTTTTTTTGTTTGTACCTCATGTTTCTCTTCAGTTGCTTCTTCTTTCCCAAAGAACTCGTCTACCGGAGGGAGAAAATGCGGCCACACAGGTGTATTGCAAAATACGGTTTTCAATGGACTGTTCTTGGTGAAATCTCTGATGGATTCTTCTGTCTCTGGATTGTGAGGTGTGCTCCTACGGCTGTTGGTTGCTGATGGTATGAATCCAGGCAAATGTTGCAGGTGTTTTGTCTCATCTGCAGGTAGGACCTTGCCGGAATTCCTTCGGTGGACTATTACATCACCATCATCCTCTGAACGTTTGGACCTCGCGGTATTGTTCCCCATTCATGGGAACATTTCACGGTATGTTGGCTAATTAGGTGATGTGCAACAACACATTGTAATCAGCACTGAACACGTTGTTTATTGTCCGCGTAACTAGGCAGCACCCACATGGTCGCGCGACTGTACTGGATGGACACTGGGGAAGTGGTGGTTGCTATGGAGACCATTAGTAACAGCTCAATAATTTCCTGGCATGTGCGTCGAACAAGGTATGCATCTTTTAATGATGTTTCAGTAGTGATATAGTGTTGACAAGTATCTGTTTTTGGTGTTCCATATGTTAACAAAATGGTAATTTGTGAAACTTTTGTAATTGTGGGCCTTCCTATAAGCAATTGAATGACATTCATGCTATCAAATAACTTTGTAATGTGATAATTTAACCAGGAAATCCGAAAGTTAGTAATGGAATTTCACGTTTAAATAAGATAATTAATAGAATGTGATTGATAATTAAGCAAATATTTTTTACCTTTGTCTTGGACGCTGTGTTTAATGTAAATGAAGGTTAGGCCGGGAAGCTCATTTTTACAATTATGTATTCTTATTCAGTACACATTTCATGGACAATACAGTAAATAAATCTTCACTAATACGAAAAAGTGTTTGGTGAAGAAATTCAATATGGAACTAAATTTAATTATACGTTGAAGAAATCAAAAAGACTAGTAATATTTAAAGCATTGACGCAGGAAGGAGGTGGTGCTGACCAATTACCATGTCGTGTGCATCTGCTTAACACAGTACCAACAATAATGTAATCGGGGTGACAAGAATACTTGATACGAGTGCCAAACTGCGGCTCTTCGTAATTCCCATTCCTCACTTCCAGGTCTCCATTGTCGATCGGTTCAGGTACTGGACATGTGATAGCTGTGGCCATGGAGGCTGTGGCCATGAAGCTTGTGGCCATGGAGGTTGTGGCTGAAAATTTACAAGAAGACTAGAAGTTTACGTGCTGTGGAGTAGTTATTTGGTCATCCGGTCATTCCAACTGACGTGTGATGGGTCTTTCGCAGTGAACCCCTTCAAAGCCCGGCTCGCAAATGCACCTCCCATCAGTTTTTCGACACTCGGCATTATTCTGGCACTGACATACTGCAATTTTAAGGTAAGTTCTTTATTTTACTAAATAATATTTCACAATTATTTTGAATGCATTTCGTTGTTTTGTCAATGTACGTACCTCCTGTGCACCATAAGCCGTATTTGCCTGCCGGACACTGGGAACATTTATCCTGCTCACAATCCAAACAATTTCTGTAATTGGTACAAACCAAGGATTCTATTTCTCTGTTGCATGGGCGACAGATGGGCTGCCATCTGTAGAAGGCAGAGCACCTGCACAATGCAAGCAATTGAAAGTATTATGATTGACAATAGAAATAATGGGGAAGTATGAATTCAATTAAATTCTGTTTGTCGCTTTTAACTAATGCATATTTTGGAGGTAATTACCAAGAATATATCATGATTACTTACTGTTGTACAGCAATTGGAAACGAATATCCTGGAATTCCACATTGGCAGTTAAAAACCTTGTCATCGCAAAGGTTCATGTTAAAACTGCGTGCATTTGCTAATGTCAGTATGACAGCAAATCCCACTAAAAAATATGAAATGCATGACATCATTATATAGCACAGATTTCATACTTAAATGCTTCTCTATGCTCTTACTTATTGCGTTCAGCACATTGGGATTGGCCATGGCACCTTATTGTACTTGATGTGCTTTGCTTGTGACTGAATTATATATGTGTGTTTTTTCCCTTTTATTTCAACTTACGTTACGTTGTGCAAACCGGTTCGCAAAAAATCCCCGGTTTTTTAAATTAAAAGCTTTTTGTTTCCTTGTGCTACGCGTAACGTTGAGGGGAAATCCGTCTTGAGTTCCGGTTCTTGGGAAAATGAAATCGTAATTTCGATAATAAAAAAACCCTGCATGCATGAGCCTGGAACTGTATACGTAACCATTTTATAACTTTTCATTTAGCTCAAATGGATCTCAAGTTCCCAGTATAAGAAGTATTGAATGACATTGAAACGTAAATGTATAATGTTGAATACAAAGTATAAGCAACTGTTATTTCAGTGGTATTCTTTAGATTGAAAGTTAAAAATGCCAACTACATGCAGACTCATTATAGTGCTACTACTTTGGTAATTTTTATTAGTACAGTGCAATACAAATCAATAACTATTACAATATAGCAATTAAATATAGCTGTTTATCCAGTCGAGAAATTCGGAGATGAGTGTAAACCCCGAGTATTGTTCAGGTAATGCACATCCATTGACACTTGACCATGAGAGCAAGCCCATTAGGAAGTATTTACGGTTGGGCCCATACCCTGTTTCGAAGACCATTGGCCCACCGGAGTCTCCGCTGCATGTGCCAATTTGGCCTGTGAATGTAATCCATATTTAAAATAATGTAACCACCATATTGAATGAAGTCTGAATTATTTACCATGGCTAAAACCAGCACAGTACATATTCGTAGTAATTGTGAGTGGTGATCTGGCCCTTTCATATCCATCTTCACACTTTCTCTTGCTAACAATAGGTAACCTAGCATATTTGAGGACCGTTGAAGCTTTTAAATTCTTGCCTTCAATGCCCCAGCCAGTCACCTAGATGAATATTGATACTGTTATAGTCAGTTCAGTGAAAGATGAGTTCTATCAAGGTTCTTCATGACTGCAAATCAACTTGGTTCCCTTCAAACAAGGTTAATAGACCCAAGGAGTCGTGGTCAATCATGCAACCAAACTTTCATTGAACACTTGCCACTCCAGTAGATCTGTCTTGAAGATGATCCTCAATATCAACTTCAGATGGATCTGGGAGGCAAATTGGCAAAACAGTGGGAGTGAACCTGGCAGCATGTGACAGTTGAATTAGGGCCACGTCTGAATCCAAACTTTGAGGATGGAAATCTGGGTGTGGAATTATCGCTTTCACCTGTAGGTATCAAAGCAAATAAATATACTTAAATAGTAAATTAGAGTGGGTGATCAAATAATGTTTGAAAGTCCTAGCTGTATAACTTTACGTTGTCCCAGTGCGTAGTAGTTGGTCGGTCATTCAGGCAAGTTTCATTGCAATAAATAGGAAATGCGATTGCATATACTCACCCTGAAGTTTTGGACACGTCGTGTATCATCCTTACTGTCATCACGGTAATGTTTTCCCAAGTAGATTTTCATAATGGAAGTGTCCATCAACTTAGTTGTGTGTTTGTAAGTGACACAGTGAGCCGCAGTAACCACCCAATTCCGACTGAGCAATGCACCACCACAAGTAATTATCCACATGTCATGCACATTGATAGCCAGTCCAGCATGCCACGGCCACTGACCAATTTCGGAAACAGTCCCATTTACTATAGATGGCTTCTTACGGCCGAATGGTTTCCCGCATGCTATAGAAACGAAGGAGATGTTTATACGTAAGAGTACACTAGGAACTGAAAGTATTCATTATAAATATTAATCTGAAAATATAGTACACACATTTGGTAGAGACTGTTTTTCTCTTGGTACACCAGGCCCCAGTCATCCCAGGAGGACATGAAGTACACTGATCTTGATGTGTGCATTCTTGGCAGTTGCGAAATTTCGGACAAATTTCTTGTTCTTCAGAGCCACGACAGGGTTTGCAATCCTTTTTCCACAATGTGTGTCTGCATCTGTGGATATAAAAGCATTAATGTGACCTGTATGCATTAGCTCGATCATGTTGTCACTTACTGAGGAACTGCAATTCTGATACTGGGTGTGAAATCTGTCCCGCAAGTACATTTTAAATAAGTGTCTTCACAAGGACCAATGTATCTGTTGACTATAGGGCCGTATAGCCTGATGTATTGGTCAACGGTGTTATCTATATTAGCTGAAGTGAAAGCTATCCAACCCGATAATAATCCTGCAAAAGCAAATCAAATAGTCATACTGAATCCAATGTGTATACGCAAGAGTTTGCTGTAAATTATTTTCACCAAACATCTGTTTTATAGTTTCTATGGATTTTCTGTATACATATAGATAATAAAAACTTTTTATACCTTCTAAACAGAACAAAGAATATTATCCTGGAGCTATAAGAATTAACAATTTCTTACCTATAAATAAATACATTTCTATGTTCCGAGTCTCAAAAAATGGTGATGGTCGCAGACGTGTTGTCAATGGCACACAGGAACTCTAAATCAAGTTATTTTGGCATTGCAATGAAACTATCCCAGTAAAATACAAGAATGTGATTGTCATCTTGAGCGTTGTATACTGTATATACTCTGGTTATACATTTCCTTAAAAATATTTGTTAGCCAGAGCAGGATTTGCATTACCAAGAAATGTTTGTCTCATATCCAGTATATAAGGCCAATGTGAACGGATATAGAACAGTCTATTTTTAGGCTTGCTGACTTATTGAAGTTAACGTATACTCAACTCGATGACCTTTTCATCAGCATGGCACTAATTTCTTGGTATGACACATTCCTACCAAAATTTATTTCCTTGCATGACATCAATGAGCTGTTGACATTTATAATGTACTTACAGTGTATACGTGTGTTATAAGTCATGTTTATCTACACCGTATGTTAAGATGATGATTACAGTGCTTCCCAATAGGCGGTTAGGGAAATGGTGTACATACTAGCTTACAAAATATGCACCATATAGCCAGTTCCTAAAGGCTTTTATTATTATTTCCAATTTAACATAATACAAGCTAATACAAGTTTCCTGAATGAAATATACATTCAAATATGAAATACCGTAAAACCTATTTTAGAAGCCCATCTTTTTTTGAAGCTCGCCTGTTGTAAAAGCGCACTTTTTCAGAGGAATTGGAAAATTGAAGCGCACCCTTTTTTTGAAGCGCACACCCAATTGGAGCGCACACCTAACAGAA
>JAQIWR010001643.1:0-13073 GCA_034695945.1 Glomeris hexasticha
GCAAGTAGCAATAAGCCCGTTCAGAAGCGACTTTTTTTCATTTCAAAATTATCTGAAGGTACTTTAGCCACGCCCACTTCCGGTGACGTCATTTGGAGGTAAATATCAGTTTTTCAGATCTATCTGAAGGTACTTTAGCCACACCCACTTCCGGTGACGCCATTTGGTGGTAACTTTGTATTTTTCAGCTCTATCTGAAAGTATTTTAGCCACGCCTACTTCCTGTGACATCATATGGCAGTAAAGTTGAATATTTATTCAAATCTACCTGAAAGTATTGTAGCCACACCCACTTCCGGTAACGCAATCTGGTGGTAAATTTGAGTTTGTTTTCAAATCTTGCTGAAGCTAATGTAGCCATGCCCATTTTGGTATACGTCATCATGCGTTAAATTTCAGTTTGTTTTCAAGTCCTTCTGAAGCTTATATAACCACGCCTATTTTTATACGTCATCACGCACACTCATTTTTTTTTTTTTTTTATATTGGTAAATATGAATTATCGAACGAAAGCAAGCACAAACTACTGCAGCAATGTTTCTTAGCATCACACTGAGATGTCATAACAGTTACAATAAAATATTATTGACTGTTGATGTACGCAAATACTGAAAAGTATAATAATATTGGTGTTTGATTTAAAATAACACGTGTTATACTCACACAGATAAGACAAATACGCAAAATGTAGAAATATTTTAAGTTCAAGTAAAAAAACAAATATTGAGTACATGGAGATTTGCATTTGTTATGATAAAACTACATCTAACTTTGATAATTGTACAATTTAGTTAAAGTTTTCATTTGATTAGGAATATGTTATGTTCATGCGTGGAAATGTAACAAAGTGCAAATGCTCTTTTATACTTGTGTTTCGGATTGTACAAATGCTATATTTCCAGTCAAGTTTCATCTAACTATCACATGTTCAAATGTGAGTAAATGTGACATGGTACATGAAATGTTTTTATTAAGCTCATATGTTTAAATGCCACTGTGCAAGACGCATGGGGTATGAAATGTATAAGACTATGTGTTTAAATGCCTCTGTGCATAAGCGTGTACATTGTAAAGGCACGGTTTTATTTAAATATTTATATGTGTGTGTTATATATAGCAATTCTATATTTTGTTCATTGTTTATGTCTCACCAAGTAAAATGTTATATTCTTGACAATGTTAAATCTATCATATGTTTTGTTCAATGTTTATGTCTCACCATGTGCAGCGTTGCTGATTGTACAAATGTTATATTCCCAACTAAGTTTCATCAAACTATCATATGTGCAATGTGAATAAATTTTGACATAATGCATGAAATATGTAAGCTTATGTGTTTAAATACAACTGTACATAAGTGTGTACATTTTGGAGGTACAGTTTTATATATGTGTTATATTACAGTCGTATACATTGTTCAATGTTTATGTCTCACCAATTACCAACGTTATATTTTCGACAAAGTTATATCCAACTAATCATATGTGCAATTTGAATAATTTTGAAATGGTAAAAGGATGAAGCTCAGATGTTTAAATGACGAAGTGCATAAGTATTTACATTTTAGAAGCTACAGTTTTATAAAAATGTTATATAGCAATCATATATTTTGTTCTATGTTTATTTCTCACAAAGTACACGTTATATTTTCAACAAAGTAATATTTATAACATTATTTGTTCGATGTTTGTCTCACCATGTGCATATGTTATATCTCCAACTAAGTTTTATCCAACTTCCATACATGGAATGTGAATGGTGATAAGCATAAGTATGTACATTTTAGAAGTACAGTTTTCTATTTGTGTTATATTGCAATCACACATTTTGTTAAATGGTTGTCTCACAAAGTACAAAAGCTATATTTCCAGCTAAGTTATATCCAAAATAGTGAAATGTTTCAGCTGGGATTTTTAAATGTCACTGTAGCAATTAACTGAACAGATGTTTATAGGATTTGTCACCATACATTTCGTTTAATGTTTATGTCCCTTTCACACGTGTCATATTTCAAACTATCAAATATGTGAGTGTGACTAATCATTGTATGGCTGAAATGTGTAGTTAGTTCGCATCCAAGAAAAGTAACATTGAATGAACATTTTGGTAAGATACATCAAAGATTAATTTTAGAAATTTGTAAAGTTTAGACATGATTATGATTATGTCATGTGCAAATGATGAAATGTTTCAATGGTTAAATGTCTATCTGTGCCATATAGGTTTGTGACGTTGATTATTTTTTTTCATTTTATTAGATGCATGCATTTGAGGTGTATAGTTCAACTGGCCATTTCCTAAGTCATATATTAGTTCACTTATTTATTAATTTATTTCATTTATTTCAGTGTTTCTTGTGCATGTTTAAATAGCTTGATCAGCTTATTTAGACATTCATAAATTTGGTCAGTTCATATTATTCACTCTCCCAAGATGCTTTTCCCTCTTACATAAACTGCATTTCTTTCTTCCATGTTTTATTTAATTTGATTTTGATGCCCTAGTGATACGTATCATTTTTTTTTAAATAAGTACACAAGTACAGTCATGCCGCATGTTGTCAGGCATGACGTCAGTACGAAATGGGTATATAAGCCCTGCTGTAGTGCTCAAGTTAGAGCAGAAGCAGGAGCAGAGCAGAAGCGGCATGTTCTAGGATTGAACTACACAATTCAGTTATTTTTATCATATACCAAAACAGAGCAATCAACAAATGGGTTTGTTCTCCTGGCACCCAGTGAAAAAAACCTTCATCAAGAAGTTCAATACACACAGACACCATCATAAAGCATGTTTCCAAGGCATGCATGACGTTGATGAAGAGGATTTCGAATCAACAGTGGACACTATATTGCATAACATATTCCATCATGTGCTAAAAGGATACAGCAAAGAAACCAAAATGTGCGTGTACATGAATGGAGATGGAATAGACTGCCCCTACAATGGACCTTTTATGAACCTGAGGGATTTTGACCAGAAGAAAGTAGTCCACAGACTGTCTAATATACTGGATTCAAATGCAAAATCTGTACTAGATGGAGGTGACGTAAGCGTTAACGTTATTCTCGTGTACCAGGTACATGGCAGCCATTGTCATTGGAAGAAGAGAAAGAATCAAACGAATAACCGTCTTACAATGGATCGCGCTAAGTGGGAAGCTGTTAAAGCATCATTGGAACACCGCATACCATTACAACCAACAGAATGTGAACTGTGTGGTAGTAGCTACGATGTTTTGCTGCAATCCTTGGTGTAGCTACTACAACAATACAGAATATCTATGGACTTAACTAATAGTCTTACACATTTTGTTTCCTTCAATCATTAGCTGTATTTTTATGTTATTGTACATCTGTGAAATAAATATGTGATATGTATCATGTGAGTCGTTTCAACTATTCATTTGTTTTACTAGCATGTATTTGGAATGCTTCCTTAGAAGACGGTTTGTTATTTGTAAACCTTGCATTGCTCATTCTTATGGTAGTGCATTCTTGCCAGCCTCAATAGTTTACAGTGCTCATTTTGTATATTTTGGTTCATCCCTCAATTTAGATCGTTTTAGTTTATTTCCACTTGTTTCATAAGTAGTTTTTGTTATGTAATACTTCACAAGTTATTGTATCAGATCAATATGACTGCTTTATTAGTTGCGTACAGTGAAACTTGTCTTAAAGGACCACTTGTATTAAGAGACCATCTGCTTCTTAGGACCGATTTTGGTGAAGTAGAGCACCATAGTATTTAACAATGTCAGAAGACCACCTGCCAAACGCAACCAAGCACCATGATTTTTGAGGTCCAGATTGCTGAAAGCCTGTCTAATAGGGCTATTTTTTTAAGAAGTGAGACCACTATTCATGTGGTTAAGAAATTGTTTGAGAGCATTAGGCATGATTATCACCTTACACTTAGAAATAACACCCCACCCTTAGGGCCATCAAGTAAAAAATGGAAGGTCTGTGTATTATAGTACACCTGATAATGAAAAAACACTTAAGGCTGTGCTGTATAAAATTGGTTTCATACACTTTAAGGCATGAATGAATGCATTCATTAGGTCATATATTATCTTTGTTACTATTATTAAATTGTAAACTATGTTTGTGTATATAGATGGTACATTTCATAAGTTATTTTACATAATCTTTAGTTCATATTATTGCATTGCTGTGTTATGTTTGTGCTGTAAGCTATTTAAATTCTTGATTCATTTCATTTTCTTTTAGTGCATTTTGTCCGTTTCATTATTTTACAGTATTTGCTTACAGTGTTTGTAGATTGGTCAATTCATTTGTAGGGTATGTGTCCTATTTGTTTTGGGTATACATTTGGTTTCGTTGGTTTGGTAGGTTCTGTTTGATGCTCTGTTTCATAGTTTACAATATTTGTTTCATACAGCTTGATTAGCTCCTTCAATCATTTGTTAATTTCATTTTTTCGTGGTCATTTCATTTAGTTTTTTTTTTTAACTTTATAGCAAGCATGTTTTGGTTAGTTTGTTTATTTCCTTTTGCTTGATTCACTAACTTGGAGCATTCATTTGATTGTTGTGTATTTTTAGCTCATATTATTTAGTGAATTTTTGATTTGTGCTATATCCTTTGGATAATTTTAGTACATATGAAGCATTTCATTATTTTACAGTGTTTGATTGTACATTTTGCAGTTTGGTAACTTCATTTTTAATGTTATGTATCACATTTGTGTTTGGGCATGTATTTTGTTTCACTTGTTTGGCTGATTTTTATTTATTTAATTTTGTTTGATGCATTGTTCTTTAGTTTACAGTGTACATGCTTACCTTCGTTCATTTGGTCTGATCTTTTTCTTCATTGTGTAGAATTTGTTAAATATGTATCATGCATGTTTTGGTTCATGTTGTTTGATTCACACTTTGGAGTATTGATGTGATTAGTTATTGTTATGTAACTGTATTTGTTTTGTGGTGTATGTATTGTGTATTCATTCATTTATTCATTCAATCAATCAGTTTATTTCATTGAATGTCTTCTGATCTAACCTAGCCCTGAAGATGGCATGCATGCGTTGAAACATGTTGGTCCATTAAAGAAGCCAACTCCTCACTTCACTGCATTGAATCTACTCATTATTGCTCCACCACTATGTTAGATTCAGGCATATGTATTGATTCACTTCCTTGGTTGGTTTTGTTTCATGTGTTTTAGTCCAATCCATGTAATATCCTTTCTGTTACTTTTGCTTATATCTGTCATTTGATAAAACATGTTTCAATTCCTGTTTTGGAGTATTTTGTGACTTGAAGCACTGTCTGTTGAATTGCTTGTATGACAAACTTGTGTTGGCTCATTTTAATATGTCCTATACTTTCTCATTATTTCATTGCACAATTTTCAAAACATATAATTCTGTATCCTTTTGTCAAAATTTGTTATTTTGTACTTGTATAATTAAATGTATATATATATATATATATATTTAGGGTTTATGTTTTATATCACGTTGTTATGTATTCCATTATGTTGTCTTGTGTATGTCATCATCTGTAGGGGTTTAAGGGTTATGTTTTATATCGTTTTGTTTTGTTTCGTTTGTATCACTACTGTTTTGCAATCAACAGGGACTATCTCTAATATTTTGTACATGCAGTTAGTTTAATTCACAATTGGATTTGCACACCCATCTGTGTTTTTTGTAATTACTATTCATCCAATAATAGCTGATTGATTCTGAAGGTTTTTTACATTTATTTTATATATTTTGTCCATGTTAACATGTATACAAATTCCATTTTTTATGGCTCATCTTGTGCAGTCATGTGATGCATTTGATTCATTAGAGAAATTTTTATTGAATGATTCATTAAACGACTCAACCTTGTAAAGCTTAATTTGCTCAGTCATTCACTTCTTTTGTTGTATTGCACTTTAGTTGGTTTCAATAGTTTACTGTGTTTCTTTCATATATTTTGGTTATTACCTTCCTTGGGTCATTTTAGTTTATTTCTCATGGTTTCATAATTAGACTCCTTGTTTGTTTTCATTAGTTCCCATAATTTGACCTGTTCAAGGACTAGTTCTATTCGCTTATTGTGTATTTGGTATTTGCGCCACAACTGTTTCACATGTATATGTTTGGCTAATTTTAGTTATGTTGTATTTATATATGGTGATAAATGTATTTATTAGGTCATTGGTTTCTTTTTGTTGCTGTCGTCCAACGAATCAATATGCCTTTTACACTTTTTATAAATTAATTTCACATAGTTTGCACAATTCATTCGTATCATGCATATGAGGTTAATGTTTAGTATATTTATTTGGTGATCTTACAATTCTATGAAATGCATGTGCATCAGCTTTGTATGCATGTGTGAGAGCAAGTGTATAAACGCATGTATCTTTCTTGGATTGTTTCAAACTAATGATTGTTTCTTAAACACATATATTACAACTTCTGCTAGTTTGCTAATTTACATTCAGATACTGCATTTTGCCTGCATTACACAAGTTTGGGGTTTGTTGATTTTTTTGCCGAATACTAAGTCAATTGTTTGCTTGGTGCTTTACACTCAAGTCTGTGAAAGATGGATGTTTGAGTTCCAAAATGTGTGTTATATCTGTTTCATGTTTGTTTGTATATTCAATAGTAGTAGTGCTTTCAAGGTTTTAAACATTTTTAGCATTTTAAAATGTATATGTTCAATGGTATATATGTCTCTTGGTGAATTGCTTCCTGTTAAACCTATAACAATGTAGAAGTTTTTCAATGTCTGCAAGTTAAATGTTTATAACTGTTTATATATGTACAACATCGCGAGTGCATCGTTCAGTGTTCAAGTTCAAATAGTAGAATACTGAAATTTACAATTATTTGTCACCTATTATTTAAATGTTTTTGCATGTCCTGCATCGGGTTTGCATGTTTGCTTACATTGTTGTCTTTATACAGTATTATTTGGTTCATAAAATTTTGCTTCATTCAATTTTTCAGTTGTGTGCGTTACGATATTTGAATCTCTTTCTGTTTTACTAGTTCACATTGATTAAATAAATTTGTGTACTGCCTTGTACATATAGTTATGGTACGATTTAAGCAATTAATGAATAGCCATTTGTTTGTTATTTGTACATACTTTATGGAATGTCCCTATCACTGCATCCCTTCCAAGTCTTTTTTTTTTATTACACTTATTGCCATTTATCATTTTTTCTACTTTAATGGCCAACCATATGACCTTACCATTACTTTATTGCGTTGTTATTATATGTTCGATACAATTATTTTCTATGGTGAATTTCTATTTAGATGGGTTGATTAGTTGATTCTTTTTTTAAAATGTACAACTATGCCTGAGGGTTTTTCTATCCACAATGCCCTATTCAGGTTGTGTGAAGTGAAATACCCCTCCAATCCCTTTTGTGCCCTTTTTTTTTAAAGAAAGTGTCTACCAACAGGTTTTCTTTCACCCCCTCTTCTATTTTTAGTTACAAATAGTTGATTTATTATCTCAGCGTATACTATAAGTTGCAATGTTCCCTTAAGTCAGTATTGTGCCACCAAATATATTATATCTACAATACAAAACTGTAATATACATGATTACAAATCAATTATCAAATATATTTTCAGCAAGTACTTAGTTAAATTGAATACAATTATAAGAAAGAGAGGAGCCAAGACATGTCCAGACATACCTTATATTGTATTAAGTTTTTGTATTGACTCCAGGTTTTCAATGACAACCGTTCATGCTTGTCTACTTTTAGGTATTAATTATGTATGTTTATTTGAAATGTCAATAAAGTATTTCAATTTGAATTGTCAGTTATGCATGTTAGGAACGTTAATTAGGTTTGTAAATTAGGATTCTTAATGAGGTATATCAATTAGGTTTGTTAATTTTGTTTATAAGGTATTTTTATTTGAAATGTCAATTAAGTATGTCAATTTGATTTGTTAGTTATGTATGTTAGGTTTGTTATTTTGTTTTTTGGTATGTTTATTAGGCACGGTATTAGCTATGTTAATTTGGTGTGTTATGAGATATGTCAATTAGGTACATTAATTCGATGTGTTAGGTATGTTAATCAGGTATGTTTAATAGGTATATTATTAGGAATCGTAATGTGTTATAATAATTAGGAATCATAATGTAGTACATTAATTAGGTATGATAATTAGGTATATTAATCAGATAAGGTAATAAATCGTAATTAGGCCACGCCCCCTGCTTCCGGTGTCAATAAGTCATAATTAGGCCCCGCCCCCTGCTTCCGGCGTCAATAAATCATAATTAGGCCACGCCCCTTCCGGTGCAATAAATCAAATTAAGCCACGCCCCCTGCTTCCGGTGGCAATAAATAATAATTAAGCCCCGCCCACTTCCGGGAGGTGGAACGAAAAGGGGTGATATGCAAATTTACCGGATATGACGTCACTTCCGGTTCCGGTATGACGTCACTTCCGCCGCCATGTGACCCTGTTATACTACTTACATCTCCTCCAACAGTCACGTATTGTGCCGATGGTATATTTTACAATTGGGAAACTGGAATACGTGTCGACCAAGAAAATGCATATTGTCGGAAATGACCAGGTAACAATATACTTAATCCATCCCTATAATACAGTAGAAACTCCCTAAACAAATACTCCGTATACTAATAACCTTTCTAAACTAATACAATTATCCGGTCACGAGATTACAGTAGAACCTCTTTAACCTAATACCTTACAAATAAGTATCCTCTGTGAAATAAATATCGAATGCCGGTCCCGACCCGGACCATCAAATGGCATTTTACATCTCTAAACAAATAACCTCTCTAAACAAATAAAACAAAAGGTCGCAAGAACATTAGTTTAAAGACGTTCTACTTCACTTGTAAATTGATGAATAGAATTTATGAAGATACAGTATAACGTCTCTAAACTAATATCTTGGGGAACGGATGTTTTTATTAGTTTAGAGATATTAGCTTACAAAGCATTTGTTTACGGAGGTTCTACTGTACCTGGTCTTAAAAGTGCAAGGGCACGCGTAGACGTATTGTACATAGATGCCCTATCAACGTCTTTTTGATGACGTGCGCTATAGAGCTCCTTACAAATACAGCATCACCTCCTTAAACTAATATCTTTAGGACCTTACGTTATCATTAGTTTAGAGGTGTTATTTGCTTAGAGGTGTTATTTGTTGACAGGTGTTATTTGTTTAGATTCAATTAAGGTGGAATTGGGAGGCCCGTGTCGGGACCGGAGTTCGATATCATTTCACGCAGGATTTTAGTTTAGAGGGCATTTATTTAAGGAGGTTCTACCGTATCTATACTGACACCTGGCATATACATATGTATTGATATTATTTTAGCACGAGTGGAAATGGGAAAAACATTTTCTGATGTTTGTGGCTGCACTCATTACTACGTTTGCGATGGCAACTTGAAGCCGATCAAATAAAGGTGCCCAATGGACCATTCCAGCCTGCGCTACATATGTTATTTAAAATAAAAAAACATTGTAATAGAAAGTGTATGGATGACACTGTAATGTCTTCATGTACGGAAATTAAAATCTGAGCATCTCACCTTATTAAAATATTTATTACGTACCGGTAATTTAAATGACTATACTGAAATCACGTTCAAGGTGATAGGTGAAAGAGGAAAGATGAGACATTTGACCAATGAGAGAGTAGCTTAGAGCGTATGGGCGTGGTTAACATTGACTAATTTGCCCAAACTCACAACTGTTTTCCAGAGTGCAATCTTGAATGTGATTTTAGTATGCATGGCTTTTTGCAAACCATCATTTTATTATAATGTTCTAAATTGAATTAATATATAATTTTCTTCAGTTTCTTTTGCAAATAATTAATTACTTATTGGAAAAATATATTTTACCAATTTCCTGTCAATAAATATACTGCACAAACACGTAGCGGAATATCCGTAAATCCATGACGGCACTTACGCCCTACCACCTATACATTGTCATGGGAAGTAAAACCACAGGGGCGTAAGTAACCCGCACGGTATTATCAGGAAAATCAAGTTTCTTAAATTTATTAAGCGCAAATTTTGGGATGCTCACCATATAAATTGCAACAAACATGTTACAAGAGAAATAAACGTTGCATTTGTTTTATATTTGAATCCCTATATAGTCGAATAATATGCAAAATACACTCTTGAAAATATTGATCAACGATTTATGATTTACATCCAAAACAGAGCAAAATCTTAGTTATTACCTTGATAATTAATGAGGTTTTAAGTGATGTGCATCGTGCAGCAGTTGCCCTGAATGTCCGCAGTCTTCATTATGTATTCATAGACAGGAATAAAGATGTAAAACTGGTAATATTTTACCGCTACGACGAGAGGAAACGCCGAGTTGCTGCGAAGAAAAGATGGCCGCCGTCGAATTTATGAATGAAAACACGACTGAAGTGTCCATTTCAAATTTCACTCACAAGAGGAGCAACGAACTCGAAGCGGTGGCGCCATCTCACCGTTAAGCGCCTACAACATCTGCATTGCGACTCTTAAAATGAATGATGTAGGCGGGCAGTGCTAGATGGCGCCACCGCAGACAGTTCGTTGCTCCTCTTGCCGTGACGTCACATGTACGCGTGATATTTGAAATTGACACTTTTAGCGTGTTTTCAACGGTTTTCATTGATGAATTCGACAGCGGCCATCTTGTCTTCGCAGCATCTCGGTGTTTCCGCTCGTTGTAGTGACAAAGCATGAGTTTTACATCTTTATTCCAGTCTAGAATACATTATGGAGACTTGGGACATTCCTGTGAGTTTCACATTCAAATATTGTTGTCCTAATTTCGGAAAAATATATGTTTGCTGGTTAAATACTTCATCTGATAATAAATAAATTTTGCCTTTGATGGATATTAAACCATTTCTGATACAGAACACAGATTTTTGCCAGAAATTGGGTTTCAGCACCTGTTGTAGACAACAATTATATTTCTAAAGTAGGTCCTCCATATAATCTTTTCA
The DNA here is from genome assembly GCA_034695945.1 of Glomeris hexasticha. Lineage (NCBI taxonomy): Eukaryota > Metazoa > Arthropoda > Diplopoda > Glomerida > Glomeridae > Glomeris > Glomeris hexasticha. The sequence continues at coordinate 11,009 of JAQIWR010001643.1, forward strand.
GATCTGCAAATTTCTATTAGTTAAATAGCTATGCTATATTTCAATACTTTATTTAATTTATTAAACTAAAAAAATGTTATATACATTTTACCATCCATGAATATATGACACATGACAGTTAATTAACATAAAATATTATTAGGTGACTGCAAAACCTGATTTCCTCAAATTCATATTTAAAAAATCAAATAAACACCCAAAAAATGTAATTTAATTACAAGCAATTCAAAAATTCTCAAAAGTTCATACAGTAGAACCTCACTAAGCAAATACTCAGTAAACTAATATCGTCTCTAAACTGATAAAAACTTACGGTCCCAAATTTATTAGTTTAAAGATTTACTGTATTAGGCAAATGATCTTATTTTAATGTAAATACTGCATGCTCCCTGAAAATCCAACCAATATCTGCAATATTATTAATTACTACCTCTGAAATAATCCTTGGTTTCCTCCCTGAATGGATGCAGCATGGATGCAGATGTGAGATTCTTCAACTTTGATGAAGAATCAAAGATGGCTGCCATCGCATAACATTTTCCCATTGATTTTCCTGCCGAATTTCACATCGTATATTCTGAATTCCTGCAATCCAAAACACATATACAACCTATAAAATGGTATAATTTCGTTAATAAACCCGATTTACACCTAGCAGTGTAGCGATGGATTGCGTTTGGCTCAATTATTGGGAGTAAAAACCGCGATCCGCAGTTAGGCCTAACTGAAATTCACGAAATATTTCATTTTTTCCGAGCGATAAAACACATTTCCCAGCTGCCATCCGTCAATTAAAACATCACCAAATCGATTAGAAACCTGTCAATCCATCTTAATCTGCCATTCTAGTTAGGATTAACAAGATATTAATGAGTTAATAGCCATAAAACTTACCTTCATTGAACTTTAATTGCAGTGTAAATCCGCCGATGCTCGCCAAATGATGGTAATGACGTAATTAGGCACCCTACTTGACCCGACTTACCCCCAGACCAACTTAATCCTTGCCCTGACGTCACCATTAAGTGCCACGTTTCACTGCTGGACGATTCATCACCTACGGCATTCATTGCGGCTGTCAATCGGCCGGCGAGGAATTGGCAGATTCTTCATCCCGTTTTATCCAACGGCGTTTTGCCGCTCGACGATTCACCACCTATGTTATTCAATGTGGCGGTCAATCGTCCGGTGACCAATTGGCGTTTTTTGACTGGTTTTCTCCACCGAACGTTAATTTATGCAAATAATGATGCTAAAATGCCTAATTTACTTAGTTCTCACTGCTATCTTTACTTCTAGATGCTATAATGATGCATTTGCTGTGTAGTTCAGTGGCTGTCCTGTCTATAAGTGTGTTTTAGGCTTGGTGAAAAGATTAGACCTATATGTTCACTATAGGCCTAGTTTTTTTAAGAATATCGGAACTAATAGTTAACTCTTACAAACACATTTTTGAGTTTTGTTAAATGGTGTGTTGAACAAAATGTTGTATTGCATGGTTGGTGTTTTTGCAAAAAACAAGTCAACAATGAATTGGTAGAAAAATCTCATTTGCCAAATTTAAAATTTACATTTTTAAATAACATTAAATTTTTTAATTAGTACACAATAAACAATGGGATCAAATCATGTCACATGGAACACTGTATGGTTGCAAAAACATGGTTTATACAAATCCGTGATAACCTGCAGTTCCAGAAAAATTAATGGTAATCCAGAGTGCTTATAGGAAGATTTTTATAGCATAACTCATCAGAAATACATAAGTCACAGCATTGTTCGCATATTTTAATCTTCTGAGAACGACTATTAGCACAGTTAAAAGCCAGCCATAAAGCATAACTATATATATAATGATTGCCTTATAAATTTGCTTTATTTCGTAGTTCATGTCATTATTTAAATGAGAACTGTCAGGGTATTTTTAGTCATTTTCGATTGCAAAGACAATCAGGTCGCTAAATCAGTATAGTATGGCTGAGTAGTCAGGCAGGTTGTGAATTTTTTCGGCTGCAATCTAAGCACAATTTTGTAGCTCCGCCCATTTATTCGTTAAAATTCAGTT
>JAQIWR010001644.1:0-13073 GCA_034695945.1 Glomeris hexasticha
ATCGTTAGCCAATGGCGTTCCGGTTGAAGTTTTCCTTTCAAGCTCTATAACTCCGTTAATAATTTTTTTAAAAATATGTTCTTTAGGAACTTATCATTTTAATTTCATGTTTACATTCAGCAGTCTTAAAATATGTGACCTTGAAAAAGCGTGTCTGTTCTCCTTTAACAAATCATATTAATTAAGTCACATCAAATATCTCCTGTTTCATTGAAGGTGGCAATAGTTGGACGAACAGGTGCTGGAAAATCCTCACTCGCACTAAGTTTATTCCGAATCATTGAACCAATAGAAGGGTCCATAACAATTGATGGAATAAACATCAGCAAACTTGGTTTGCACGAACTTCGATCTCGAATCACAATAATACCTCAAGTAAGTAGTTATAGTATAGTAAATTATAGTACATATTGCAAGTAAACATAATTTTCACTGTTTATTTGCAGGATCCAGTGTTATTTTCTGGTACTCTGCGTTTCAATTTGGATCCTAGTGGCCGACATTTGGATATGGAAATCTGGAGGGCATTGGAATTATCTCATCTGAAAACCTTTGTAGAGAATCTTTCCAATGGTGTTGAGCATGAAATTTGTGAAGGTGGCGAAAATCTAAGGTACGTGATATACATAAACCCTTGTCTACATACAAAAACATTGTTTCACGTTCAGTATTCTTATTGGTTCAATTTCTGCAGTGTTGGACAAAGACAGTTGGTATGCCTTGCACGTGCGCTACTAAGGAAGACTAAAATCTTACTTTTGGATGAAGCAACAGCTTCAGTCGACCTGGAAACGGACCAACTTATACAGACAACAATCAGAAAAGAATTTGCAGACTGTACAGTTCTCACCATTGCCCACAGAATAAACACGGTCATGGATTATGACAGGTACATGCAGCACTGTTTTTACAAATAAGTAATAATTGAACATTAGCAACTAATTTGTAAGGCAAATTTGGATTTGGTAGGCCTAGATGTAGATAATTTAGATGCATTTAATAGAGAAACCGAAATTTAAAATTAGTTTAGGTTTTCCTATGTATTACCCTTAGATGAGACACTTTTGCAGAACTCCATTTAAATTTTAAACAATATTCATACCTGAAGTATTTTAGTACTTGCATTGTCATGCAGTACATCACAGTAATAAGTTTTACAGTGCAGTACGAATTATCAGGAATGGGGTCAAACTACATGTTTGTAGTATATACTAAATGTAGTATGATTTTGTTCCATTTTTACATAATCTCAATGCAAAATAGTTATAAAGTTCTGATAATGTTGCATTTGTTCTTCTTACTTTGCAGGGTGATAGTTTTAGAGAATGGAACGCTTAAAGAATTTGACAAACCAACAACTTTACTAAGAAACTCTAAGTCGATATTCACAAACATGGTTAGGACTTCATGTTTTGGAGGAGACATTTACTGACTGAATCAAATCATGAACAACATTTCACCGAATAGTGCGTGACGATAATCATCAATATTCTTCCCAACAAGGTTCAATCGAAATAGTAATCACAATATAGTAGTGCAAGATGCCGCGAATTATAATTTCCTAACGGTATACTATTTTTGCCAACAGTATGCGAAATTAACTTAGCATTAACATGTGTAGAATTATATATAGTATGCTTAGCGGTGTTTTAAGATCAATGTTAGAGCATGTCAAAGTTATTTACATAGGTCTACTGCAAATCGGAATTATTTTTGGAAAAATCGCAATTCACCAATAGACTTATTGAATATTTACATGCATTTGGCAATGTACATAGGCCTATATAATATGCAAACTGTGTGATAAAATCAACTCACACTTGTACATAAATGTATATATGAAACCGAAAAAGCTTTGTACACAATTAAATATTGTTAGTGATTGGTTGAAATATTTTAAAATGTCTTTGTTTGCAATGTATAGTGCTATAGATTTTTAAGATGCAGATATCGTTTAAACTGCGATTAACTGTATAGTATAAGCACATGTAATTTTTTCACATTTCAAATGAATATGCAACACATCCTTTTGTACCTGTAACATTTTCTTGCCGTCAAATGTTGCATAAAATACACTGTTCAAGAATGGTTTGTAAATCTGTTTAATATCGCTTTTGCGTTATTACAAATCTATACAGTAAGTCACACTTATTAAAAAGTATGAAAGTATAACAAAGTATGAAAGTTGTTTGCAGTTCACAAGTGACACAATATTAAATAATGATTAATGTATTTACATTCAACATTTTCACATTTGCTCCAATCCTTCAAAACTCACGACGCCATATTTAATTTACTTGTCAGAATTATGGCAATGCAAATGTTCACATCTCATTTTTGGCAAAATTTCGACCTTGAAATTCACACAAAAACCATCAGTGGAATATTCATTATTTTCCGAAATTTGGGCACCTAATTCGGCATATTGCCCATAGATACACATTTAAATTAAGTGCCTAAATAATACACAGTAAACTTTGGTATAAGTAAGCTGCATTACAGATAGATATTTTTGGGATAGACTAATTATAATGCTTTCATTGCTTGTCGAGTTGCAGTATATTCAATTTATAATCAATTGAATTTTCAAATTATAACGATTTGTTAAAAATCTACATCACACTGATACTGTATTTGTTATTTTCTAATAAAAGCCAATAAAACTATTTCGAATGCATATAGTTCAGAAAATCACCAAAAATGGGACATGGTACATATTTTCAATATTATGAACTTTTTCAGTGCAGTTTTCCTTACTTCCTTCTGCAAAATAAAAAGTCATACATACACAGGTGTGATTTCTTTCCATGTACATATAATAAATGGTGTTACTGTAATTGTAAAGACCCAAGTGGATGCTGGAATTGGGTTCAAGGAACTAAGAATTTTTTCCCTATCCCTGGGTGACAAATTCACGTTTACGATTTTGCGGTTGAGTGCGAACATGATAGGCAATTTCCTCCATCAATGCAATTTGTTTCCAAGGCCCAAATAAGAAGGAAAAAATATAATATAGGACGTGTTACATTGAACCAGTCATCATCGATCGATGCAAGAAATAATTTACTATGCAGTGGTGTGCAAAAAATAATAACTAACAGACACAACTGAAAAGTTTAAAGCAGTTTTACATGTGAAAATAATTTTTGTCTTTGCATATCACACTAAAAAATTAATTTCACTTGGAACATTGCTTACATACACACTAGCTTTGTAGACATCATAATATGTATAGACAATTGTTCACTATAGCTATTAATAATTTACCTTTCGGAGAATAAAACAGCGAGGAATGGAAACGAAACAACTCGTTGAATAATCTTAGAAAATCTCGCGAATTAACGTTCCCTGTCCATATTTTATTTTAATAAACCGCCAGCAATACACTGAAAAATTTAAACAAGCTTACAAGTTTGCACTAATTCTAATTGGACCAGGAACAGCCAATGAGCGAATTTCGTTTTTCTGCTGTCCTGCAGTGAAGACAACCTTCAACCCGAAAAGGGGCTATCCAAATAGTGCAACCTTACAAACGTTATATAATTTGTTTAAGTGCTTGCTTTATTACCATGCAATTGATTCATAAAATTATAACTTGCACTCCAAATTAATAATGTATTGGTGACAGTTCCAATATAAATATGGGCAACTCCATAAATTAGTCTAGTGGCAGTCATGGCTTTCCAACAGACTGACGTCATTATAGTACGTCACAAATACACCATTATAATATATTATACAATAGTAGCTGCCTTCGAATAAGGTGCATTGGACATGTCAAAAAATACAGACTGACATCAACAAGTGACAAAAGTTTTCACTCACATTTGGCGCTTCTTTTATCCATCAAACACGTCATTTTCATCATAATTTGATTTCAAGAAACCACTCAACATTCATTTCAGTTTTTCGTTTCATTGCCGAAATGAAGTCATGGACCAATACTTAATAATAGTAGAAAGTACATAATTGAATAAAACCCTAGTACTTTTTTGTCCCATGCACTGCAACATTAATCAATTTCTACAATTATTCCAATGTTGGAAGAGAAAACAAAAAGCCACAAATGTTTCAATAATTATTCAGCATGTAATCAAGGCCATATACTTAAATTAATTGTGAAAAAAGAATTGATCAATCGATACACCTCTAAATACGCGATCAGAGTATATGCTTAATATATTTACACATGTATACATATACACATACAGTATATGTATATAGGGATGTTAATTACTTAATTAACGTTGATTCCCATTTCGCATTCAGGAATTAACGGCAGTGACGTCGGCATTGAACATAAAAATTCATATAATCAGACAGAAACTGCTTTGAGCACAGCTCACATACAATAATTCACATTTACGCCATTACGCAACTCGCAGGACCTTTCTTATCTTTGGACATTTTAAACCATTCTTGTTGCATCCCGTGAGAAATTAATACTAATATTAAACTTCACCGAACACTAGTACTTTTTTAATAATATTATTATTATCCACTCTGTCTTTGAAAGACTAGAATTTAAAGCCATAAGTTTTAAACTGGTTAACATTGTAAATTCAAGAAATTACAATAATAATTTCTTATCACGTTGTGAGCGGTTCCTTTTACCCAACATCTTGTACTTTTTACTTAATGTCAATTAATGCAGTTGATGATATTCAACAAACTTCTATGAATGACATTAAATACGAAATAGGAGCCAGACAATTACGTATCTGGAAAACAAATGTATGTATTAAAATATTAAAATTCAGTTTAAAAATCGAAACATGTAGGCATAGTCCAAATGTTATAACAATAGTGATTTTTAAGTAAGCCTACATATATTTTACCATTTACCAAGAGAGATATATTATCCAAGATTTCCAAAATGGACAACCGCTTAATAAAACCCCACATGACAATATATTACCAACAAATATACCCATAATGGACTGTATCAAAAATGTTGAATGAAAAATGTCAATTCAACAAAGATGCACGTTACTTTCTGCTGACATAGCAATATTATGTGTGTATAATGCTGTAGAAGAACATAAAGATCCAAATAATGGCAAAATTGCAGACTTGACAGTGAGCTGCATGCATTGAGGAATGAATGACAATTTGCAACCATTATTAATTATCATTATTCACGAATATGGACAACATACACAAAAAAAGTAAATTTGTTAATTTCAGAGAGAAAGATGAAAGATAAGAAGAGTTAGAATAAGTTAAAGGGGGTGGTGATACAATAAGGATGGAAATCACAGCATCCTTCCTCTGACTCCACAATATTGGAGACTCGACTCACCGCCAACCTGACCAGAAATGGTGTAAACGGGGCAAATACCCCTCTTATGAAGTTACAATCTATGTGTGTACCTGAGAGTTCTTCAAAGAAGATCACTGGCTCTTACTTCACCATTACTTCAGAATTTTCCCTTTGCGAATAGAGCTTCACGAGCAATGTGCAATACAACCAATTGCAAATATTGTTTGTTAAGCTCTGTTTGCAATGCTTGAAATTCGCTCAACTGTTATCCAATATTTTCAACACTGTTCATTTGTAGCGAATTGAATAATAAAAGTAGTACAATGAAATCTTCAATTACAATTTAAAATTAGAAATTATAACGATATTTCAATGGAACTGTGCAGCTGAATAGTTTCTAATGCAGCAATAACTGATGCTACCCACATATGCTAATTTCAAATGTAGAAAACATTTCACTTTCCATAATTTAATGGCACAAAACTTCACGATTTCTGAATAAATTATGCAAGTCTAAATCAGACAGAAAACTTGCAAAGACAAAAGAACGGCTCTGAGCAATACACTGTTGCCACAATTTGACACTACACTGAGCCCATTCAAATGTTTGCTGCATGTTTAACGTCAAAATCATTGCATGATTTTGTGGCATAAAACTTTTTAGATTTTATGGCACAAAGTAGCAGTAATTTTGACACTATAAGTGTATGTCTATTGTTAGGGAATATTAATGCGTGTAACATACTGTATTGTTCACCCAGTTTGTTCCCAAACTGAACTACATATAGTTAAATTTCAAAGAATGCTTTCAGCACCTTTATGATTTATCCTTAAAACCAGGGAAATACTTGTGCAAAGTTCCATCCATGTTTATAACACAGCTGACACCCACTTTTGCAAAATGGTACGTACATAGTAAAATTCCAAACAATATTTGCAGAAAACATTCTGCACAATAAGTATACAAACATTTATTACATAGTTGCATGGATTGTGGTGAAATAATCGCCGTGTGCCTTCCTTTTTACTTGTTCGAGATAACGTAGCGGCCACAAGATGCGTAGCGGCAACACACCGGTCGGTGAGGTTTCCGTATCAAATCCTTGGTTTATATGCCAAGGATGTATGGTGTTGACTCTGACTGTGAGAAGGAATAGTGGCACCTACTTCGGATTCCACTTCAGTGGGAACATTTTTCACAGACTGCGCTCTGGACGGGGAGGTTTGAACCGCGTGCACCGTACTTCCCGGGGCCGAACCACGCCTTGGACTGCCAGCTTTCTCGTAGTACAGAGCTTCCACTGACACTGCCTTGCTACCATTCTCCTTGTCCTTCTTGCTCTTGCTCGAACTGCGCCTCAGAAGCTTCTTCTCCTTGCTGGACGTTCGCCGCACCGGCATCTTGAGGCTCTCAACGCCTTCAACACCCATGGCGATGGCTCGGTGGTTGCCACCCTCAGCACGACGCACCTTGTTGCCATCCTCGAACTCGATTGGTACCACCAGGATGCGGGTGGTCATAGGTGCCTCGGACAGGAACCACTCGGACCTGGTACGCATGCGTGCAGTTTGCCGCTCGTGCACCAGAGGCAGGTACGACAGGCTTTTCGTGCTCTCCGCGTACCTGTTGATAGCTTTCAGTTCCTCTAGTGTAAGGTGGTGACTGTGAGATGAAGCTGAAGAAGATGACGATGAAGATGTTGTAGTGCCCTAAATGCGGAAACCAGAATTTCCAGTTCATCAGCAACATTAATTTTCCTGAAAATTTCCAGGATTTGTACAGGGTATGACCTTCCATAAATGTTTTGCACTACTTTCTTAATAAATATACTGTAAAATACGTATTATTTATACTCCTCCCACAAAGGATCTGCTTTACGCATTGCATGCAAATACTTTAAAAACTGTAATTACACGCCGCAGCATGTCAGACTAATTACTTGATTGTATGATTTTTTGGCGTGCATATTTCCACTGCCTATTACGGATTATAAATACAGTATAGCAAGAGTATAGTAAGATAAAATTAGCATTAACATCTGTACTATTCCTTCAGACGTCCATGGAAACCTGCCTATCACATATACAACCATTTTACACGGGGGAAATTGTCCAGTCATTTGAAATTTAATGTAGGCAGGCTTCACTGTATGTTATTGCATGAGATTAAATTTCAAATTGAAATGACTTCTGAAGAAAAAGCCAAATACCATGAAAAGTAAGTACTTTTTAAAACCCTTGGCATTGTGACTTCATTAAGTCATGATTATAAGGACTTGTACATTTCTCATAACCAACTATATCAATCTGTTCCGTTCATAACTGCATTTCATTCATCTGCAAAGTCTGTGTATAAAAACATAGAGCGATGTACCTTGAAAAGACCAGCTTCCTCCAGTGATACGCTGAGACGTGTGCACGACTCTCTTAACCGATGATTACCATGTACATGCACCCGACTAGGTCCTGCTGCACTAGGTCCAGGACCTTGCCCATTACCAATACCAGACCAAACATCAGCTGACTCCTCGCAGATTTCAGGCATGTGGATCAAAGCAGGAGTACTATGGCTCTCTTCTTGCGTTGAAATAGCTTGCAGGTTGAAGCTAAGACCCCAACATTCTGGTTCTCGCTGGTGCCAAGAACTTTTCACTTCCAATATATCTTCCCCTGAAATAAGCCATCATTTTATCATATCATCAATTCCATATGTTTAATTAAGGATACAGCATTGATGACACTTACGGGACATTGTCCTGTCCGGTGGGCAATGGAAGGAGAAGATGAGCTCGTTTTCAACTTTCAGCACCCTGCCAGTAATCCGGGCGTAATATTCATAATTTTCCCTCCCAAATAGATTACAGGCACCGAAGTTATCGATGAGGAACTTCATCACTCGAGTGGCGATCTAAATACAACAATCCACATACATAGATGAAGCCCAATTACATTATGTACCTGTATATTTTACAGTAAAATTCTATGATCCATGAAAATCTGTTTCAAAAGATAAATTAAATGAAGCAGATTTTAACCTAAAATGTGTTAATTTAAGCCTTGATTTAAAGGTAAGTTCCATTTTTCTGCTGAGCATTATCAAAATAAAACTGACTTTGATTCATCACAAAATTATTTTATTGGAGTGTGAATTCTTTTCTAGTGCTTCCAAAATACAAATCTTCATCATCAATACTAAATAGATAATTTGGCATATATTTTAGACACTGGTACAAGTGTTACAACAACAACGGCAATTCAGTTGTCATGCGACGTCTAGTGGCAGATTTTAAAAATCTCTCCGCACAGTTATGGAAAAATCACAAGTTTACATAGTATTCTGCGTACAGTATACAAAATTCTACAGCACACCGGTTTTCCCCACAAAATTAATGCGATTTATAAATTATTAGGTATATTTACACAGAGATGGAATGCATTTGATGGTGACTGTCATGCAATGCACACTGACACTGTGAAGGTATCAAAAATGATTGCAATGTTTACAATATAAAATCACAGGACATAACCCAGAATGAAACAATCATAATACTTACATCAATTTCTGCCTTTTTGTACGAGAGATAGAAAGATAATAAAAGCTTTTTCAGAATAGCAAATTGTACAAGTTCTACAAATTCTACTGTGAGAAGGAAAAAATGGGGACAGAAAATGCTATGTTTTCCAATTACTAACTACTATACTAAAATTCAGCTTTAATAACTAAGAGCCAGTACAATAAATCAGCATACAGGGTGGGGCAAGATTTCTTTCAAATATCAAAGAACGGGTGCTAAAGATATAAATTCACGTACTATATCTTGCCACACTCTTGCATGACCATTGTATCATATGGACTTGTCCATAATTCGCAATCACTAGCTGTTATTAGAGTGGAAATTGGAGTGGTGGGAGTTTGGTAAAGAGCGAATTACCTTGAACCGGATGACGTCTTCCATCTTAGCTTGTTTGCCATCACTGACGCAAGAATGGAAAAAACTTGGCGCCACGCTGACTCCCAGGGCTTCTGAGGACATGCCAGTTTGGGCTCGCTCAGCATTTGTCGCGATTACCCTCAATGTGCCAAACAACAGCACCAACATGTGCTGCACGTACACTGGCATGCTGGTCACTAACCTGATGACACGAACAAAATACACACACTTTTCCTACTATACTCTATGTACTTTCCATATACAGCACACTAATTTGCCAAAATATCCTTCTCCGCCAAACCGCCACTTAATGAACTTTCATACATTAAAACCGCTCATTTATTACAAGTATAGTATAATCTCCCTTAATTAAGAGTCATTATAATTCTGGAGTAATTTATTCCTAAAAGCCTATGTGCAGTTGTTAAAAGAAGTATTTGAAGCAAGTTATTGAAAATTTACTCTTATTTAATAAACTTTCCTCACTATAGTCGGGCCAAAGAAAGAAGATCGTATCTACTGAAGGAGGTGACGTCATCAGTATAAACTCCAACACCCCTCATCCCTCTAGTTACTGGTCCTACTCCGTTTAGAGGGCGGAGCTAAGAGCATCTTCTCCCTTTGGCCAGACTATGACGTTTATCATACATTTCTTATAAAATTCGGTTTCTGAATCTGGTGAGGCAGAATAACAATCAAATTTGTGTGGAAATAATATGAATGACATTATTGTTTCACCTAGTAGTACTACGATATACTTGTTAAGTGCATCCTAAATTTCTTATATAGTTAGTATATTTTAATGGACGATTTATCTTATTTCACCCTGTTTCTCCATTAAAATATTAATGAATTAGCTATAGCTTCTATACTTCATATATATAGTTCTAGCCTATCTCCCATATTGCGTGACTAATGGCTCCTACTTTTGGATTTCATCTCGTTGATACTTTTGAACTTCATCACCATGTTGTTCTTCCGAGCTTTCGATGATCTGGAAGAGTCTTTCTTCTCTGTCAGCACCAAAGATGCCATCAGGGATTTTCCGGAGAAATTTCTGCCAGGAATCGACGAAATACTTAGCACTTGGCATCAATCTCATGTCACCTCCATTGTTACCTTCAGCACAGATGCTATAGTGTAAACGGAGAAATTATCGATATTGACTAGTCGACCATTTTGCATGAAGTGGATCAGCTTTTTCATGTTTGCTTGATGGCCAGGAGCTCGGAAGATGTCTTTCTTATATGGGGCTTCTTTGTTCAATTTTAGTATTAGCACCTGAAACGAGACGGCAATCAATGACATAAGATTTGGGTCAGAATTGCACTGATATTAAAAATAATGTGCAATAAACTACATATCGAATGTTCATCAATTTAAGTCAATCTCCTCAACTACATGTATACCTAACCTAAAAACACGCTTTGTCTATCTTGTATGCTTAGATAGGCCACATGGGCATAAAGTCATATTTGGAGTACAATATACTGTAACGTGCCCGATTGCAATATATTCAATATACTCCATAATCTATTATTTTTGAAGATCAATATGCATGCAAAATATTCATTCTTAGATATTCAATGCTTCAAAAGCTCAATGCTGAACGGTATATTGAAACTGAATATAGTACTAATGCGTTTCATATTCAATGTACCCAGCCTACTGTTAAATCACGTTTTACATTCTCTTTTATTACACTCCTAATCAACAATAAAAGAATGCTTCCATGCAAGTAACTCTCTGCCATTCAGCTTGTGACCGAGTTACAATCCATCGATTTTCGTTCACAATTTTGTTACATAGCCTCCAAACTTCCGCATACATCATCTATGATGCAATACATGCCCTAGCTATAAAAAGGGGCGTGATCACCTATTACACATTTCCTTCTCTCTTCACTAATTGGGATTTGCGACATTTAATTAGCAATTTAATAAGGAGCTTGCAGCTAAATTATAACATATACACCACTGTCGGCGCTTTTCCTCACATGGCCACCAGGGGGTCCATTCCCATTTTAGCTTCTGTTGGGTGTAAAAATATCACCTCAAGCTTGGTAATAATTCGTGCACCACGCCTATACCTGGCAAGGCCGAGTTAATTGAAGGCGTGCAAATGGCCATTCCAATATAGCATGTAAAGCATGTGTAAAGTATATATTTTTGGACACATGATGATGATGAGAAGGAGGAGAATAAATAAAAAAAGTCTACTTGTTGCATGTTTATATCAAATTCTCAACCATGTATGCATGAAAGGGAATGGAGGGGGTCCTTGGCCACGCCCACTTCGCATCGATAACCCGATTTGGGGCCAAGGAAAAATGTCACATACTTTACTTCCGCACCATTTCCAAAAGCCAATTGCACACTGAAAATACATGAGAGGGCGCTTCCACATTTTCACAAGCTAAAAATAGCACAGCTTGACCCGTTATAGATCGCTCGGCAAACAATACACACGACAGTGTGACCTATTTTACTAACGCCTGCGGCTGCCACCAGACGGCGCATGGCCGTAACGTACGCCAATGACGTCATAACTCATTTGTGCATTTCGTTCAATCGGGTCGCAGTGAAAGGAGGAAAAGGAGAACAGGGAATAGAAAAAGACAGATTAAAGTACGGCCTGGTGGTTGTCATTCATTCAAACAGCAAATGAAAAATATCTAACTACTTTTCTATGTGATGCAAGAAGCTCAATGTAATTTCCCGAAGTCGGCCAAAAAAAATTACTTTCACTATGCACTGCAAAAAGTTGCCATGCATTTTCTACATGATTTCATCAGAACAATTGAATGTGTTTCATTCAAAATAAATGTTCCAAATAATTCCCCAAACCAAAACCTTTATTACATCGGAAACACCGGTTTTTGTGAATGTGCAGAAATCATTATGCAGGAAAGTAAATTATACATGTAATGTATAGAAATTCCTCAATTTTTCGGTTTTTTGCAAAGCACTTTTTTGCATTGCTGCTGTGCTGGCAAGTAGAAACATTGCTATAGACAAGAAGAACAAAGAGCCAATGGTATGAGTGTTTGTTTTCACTTGATGCCAATGTATTTTATGGCACCGCATCTTGAATCAAAGGGCTGGTTGTAGAAATAAGAGTTGAATGAAAAATTGAGGAAAACCCCCGCAGTTTTCCACTGGTTGACCTCACTTCCTGCCATTGTTGAACAATGATGAATAATTATATGTTCGGCATCGTTGATGTTTTCGTCGACAACAATTATGAAAATTTTACAAATTAAATTTCCTATTGTCCCAGTGCCAGATGTCTTTGCAAAACATTTTTGTAAACTAGCTGAACGGCCCCTCTTTAAAACAGCAATTTTCATATTACGACTTGAAACATGATAGCAATGACAATTAAGGCAAGTTGCAACATGTACATGTATACAAAACAGAAATTTATAAGTTGGCAAATAGTTCAAATAATAGGTTTCCCTGCAATGCCCTGATATATGAGTGCATAACTTTCAATCAAGCATTGCAAGAATAGCAACAGATCACGAAGGACAATGCTATTGTTACAGTTAATTTCAAATTCCAATGTATCATCAATATCATAACTATCCCGACAGTATGGTATGTAGATTGCAAATTTTGTGACATTACATATCCAAAAAAATTCATAAATATTCAACCATTTAAAGAAATTGTTATTATGCAACTTGTACGTGTTGTATACATAGCAATTATTAATTCTGCATGCAGTACAATTGTAACGTTCCAAGAACGTTTCTTGTATTTTTAAGAGTTTATTGGCATTTTAGAAGCATTTATTTCAGTGTTGAATAATTAGTGAAAATAGAGTTGGGAAAGATAAAAAGAGTAACGGAAATTCGAGTCCCTCAGGGGATTAAA
>JAQIWR010001645.1:0-13072 GCA_034695945.1 Glomeris hexasticha
ACCTGTACACAAGCGTTTGGGCTAACTGTGCACCGACTGTGCACGAACTTTTGAACCTACTGGGCACTAACTTGTGCACCTACTGTGCACGTTACTGTGCACCGACTGTGTACGATCTTGTGCACCGATCGTGCACTCAACATGTACACAGAATTTGTGTTCACTGTGCACAATTGTGTGCAATCTTTTTCTCCTGGGAACATATGCATCAAGTCACATAATACTGATTTCAAAAGTCATTTAACAATTAGCCCTCCACAAGGTTTATGAATCACCCTGTATATGTTGTATTTTCGCAACACTTTCATAGAATCATTTTCCAGAGTTCAATAGATGCACAATCTCATTCAGAGTTCATCAGCTCTACAAGAGGTTTTCAGTGTAAAAAATGAAAATGGCATTCAAGATCAATGAATTTGGGTTGTTCTGAAAAGTGTATTTTTTATGACAGATTGAGAAATCGATGGGCCGTTGGCGCAAATGGCGTCTGGCCATGTCCCTACAAAACCAAACTCCCTGGACCATTGACCAAACAAAGATGGAGAGCGTGGAAAGAAGGTGGCCAAATAGCTGTCCTGGGTTGCTATCGGGTTTTGTAGCCTTTCCACAACCTTATCGATTTCCGCCAGAGTAAACTTACATCGTTGCCACCATTTTTGCGGGTTTTGTTATCTACATCCTCCCCCTGCCCCACCCCTCACTAATCCTGCCTATACATATATATTCTGGATATTCACGCCTATGCCCTATAATAATCAAGGAAATGATTCTTTCATTGATTACAGCGGCGATACACTGGTGATGAATTGCAAAATGTATACAGATAAAAGTGCACAGTTGTCTAATTAGAGTGCTCAAATATTACATTTACCAAATGTGCGAAATTTCTTATCAAATATGAACAGTAATACTTGTCCAGTCTCAGTGACTATGGTACAAAATAAAGAAATCATTTGTGATCCATTTTTACACAGCAGTTGAAATCTATAGTAACATTTGTGCAATTTAGCAAATAAAAAGTGCAAATAAACTGGATTCCAAATCCCCATATTCGATGAGATCAAGTAAAAATATTTTATACAGTTTTCCAATAAGTATATTACATTTGTCATATTGTACAAGATAAAGATTAGTTTGTTACTTAAAATGCGACATCTTACGGTTTTTAATAAAAGGGTAAAATGTTAGGAATGCTTCACTGCATGACACCGAGAAGCCGACTTTTCGGGCCGCTTTTTGCAAAAACCATTCATTTTGTCTATTTATCCCGAAAAATCATACGCCCTGTTTGACCAACGGTAAAAATGATAAACACACTCAGTTGCGAGTATAGTAAATATTTCACTGTGACAAGGCCAACAAAGGGAACCATATTCTGATTTGTGTAACTGCACAGCGTAGAAAAAAAATGATAGGAGTGCACTGGTAGCTCGACTTTTACGGCCAATCCGTACAGTTACAAACTGGGCCAGCTGTCGGTCATCCCAATAAAAGCGGCCATCGATTGCAAACACTCGTC
Source organism: Glomeris hexasticha (assembly GCA_034695945.1). Classification (NCBI taxonomy): domain Eukaryota; kingdom Metazoa; phylum Arthropoda; class Diplopoda; order Glomerida; family Glomeridae; genus Glomeris; species Glomeris hexasticha. The sequence continues at coordinate 1,520 of JAQIWR010001645.1, forward strand.
CACATGCAATGCGCATGCGCCTTAAACCGAAATGAGTCCAGGGAGCTCTGGGTTTTTGACAAAAATCAGCTTCTGCAAGAGAAACTTCCTGCTCATCAACCCGCGAGCCAATCATAATACAACGTCTTTTATTTTATGAACAGGTTTAACTATAATAAAACAAATTGCTTTTTGAATTTCGAGAAAAAATGCACTTGCATGAATCATTGATTGTGAATCCTCACAAACAATTTACATTTATTAAAACCGCATTTTGCTTAAGCAATTACTTTCCAACTGGTTTACCATCAAATATATAGGGTCCTATATCCATGCAACATGACATTTCACTTTTGCATTAATTTCAGACTTCTCAATCTACAGATATTCCATGTAATATATGCATAAATTAATCATAAAGAATAAAATGTAGACACTAGTTGAAAACAAGTCACTGAAATTGTACTTTTCTGAATTATTAAAAATGTTTATAATGTACGAGTAAATCAGCCAAACATGTACATTTTATTCCTTACCTTATATCCATAGAATATCCCTGTTATATTATACTATATAATCAAATAAAGGGTGTGGCATTTAGTTTGTGAAATGGAACCATGTGCAGGTGATCAATTCAAAGTGCAGTAGTTGTTGGGTATTATGGGCGTCAACTATAACAGTAAGAGCAGCTCAATCTTTTGAGAAGATCAATGGATTAGAAGAAGATAGGTGGATTAAAGTCTGCCAAAATTGAAGATAACAGTAGGCTATATACTGCAGATATAGATCAAGCTATCAGTACAAGCAAGAGTGGATGGTATAAGGCAGTGTTAAGTGTAAGCTGGAATTAAGGAAGACTTTGAATGGAATTAGGAGTAAATGCTCAAATTATGGAAAAGATTATATTCTACAAGTGCCAGTTATTGAGATGCAAAGGGTGTTTTGTTAACAGCTCATGCCAATATCCATTTTGAAATGGAATGAAACATTATTTAATTTCCACATTCCAGTTGGCAAATGAAAATGTACATGGTCAATAACTGTATAGCCTACCGAGAACTGCATGGACCTTATTAATTTTATCCAACCCAACCTGTTCTAGAAAGATGTATACGTGCGCTTCAATGTTTGTGATATCATGTCTTTATTATTTGATCAATTTCTGGGTCAGTTCCACTTCAGTCTGGCTTTCTCGTACATTGCATTTTTCCACGTACATAAGAGTTGGCAGTATACTGATCTAAGGGAGTATGAGGTTACCCAGGAAGATGCAATTGAAAAGGCAGACATATGATGACAAAATGGAGGTTAAGGACTTGAAAGCAAGGATCAGTGGAAAGAGGAAAGAGATTGATGTGCATAGTATAGACTACCAAGGAGAAGGAATGACATATGACAGCCAAGTGTATATTGGTTTTCTTCGGTATATAAGAAATTATGGACAAAAACAGTCCATAAAACCAAGAAATAACCAACTGAAAATGTTGAATTTGTTATATGATGTGTGATTGGTGGCAGTTGGAAAATATTGAGTAGGACTAATACAAATTGAATCAGCAAAAACACTCCACTTAACCTTGTTATTTTGCATAGTATATTAATTTCATCCCAAGCTTGGCGTGAAATGTACTTTACAGTAGTTAGAGATGACAATGACTAAGATTTCAGCTATACATGGGGATACTTTTACTTTTTACTTCTGTGATTTAACTGTCTAATTTCGTAGAACGCCCCTATACCCACAAACTCATTTTGTACAAATAAAAACTTGTTACAGTTTTGCTGACACACTTTCAATTACTACTGTAATAATTCTGTCATATATAGTTGCCCACAACAGCGTTAGAATACTTCATAACTGAGCTGAAAAGACACAGACAATTGACACGCACTAAAGCAATTATCATTGGTCCTATACTGTCCGTCCAACAACGGAAACAGTAGGGGAATTATAAGTAATTCGCTAAATTCCAGTCACGGCCAAAGTATATATTGCCAACCAGGAAACATTTTATTGTATTCGTCTTGGATGCCAGTTACATTCAGCAATCTTGTCACGTTTCACTGTGTCATGCATAGCTGCCACTTCTGTCTGTATCACTGGAAACCCCTTTTCCTGCATTTTGTCTGAACATGTGACAATTCTCACCCTCCCCTCAATATTCCCATTCTGCTCTTGCAGCTATTTCGGTATTTCTCCTTTCATTTTGGGGTCGAATTTGCGTTCTGGGCACACACACACACACATACTAACCCCCCACTAACCCACACAGTCATGGGCCCCTATATTGATTTCCGCTCAATGTTCATCCCTATTTCCCAGGCAACGAGAAGTTGAGGAGGAAGGAAGGACGAGGGGGTTGCATAAGGAGGTATAGGATGCAGAACCTGTTTACAACAGGGTTTGGTAGTGTGTTGTAGTCGTTTGGGTCGTCGCTGCAAGCTGCCATATTATTGTCGAGCTTGCCAAGACGAAAACGGAGTGGAATCGACGTCAAACTGAGCGGAAGATGAGGTTAGCCAACATCTTTCATCTGTTTCTTCTCCCGCCCACCAAATCAGATTGTCGACCGCATGCATTTACACACCAACAGCATACATGTACAAGTATACACACACATATATACAGTGCCAAGAAAGCAGAGCGTTTGCTGCAGATTATACGAGAGAGGTCTTCGCAAAGTACTGCGTAATCACTTGGTTCAGCTCTCATCTACTAGGGGGGTGTACAACGTACAACTATAGATCCATGCAATGTACAAGCTATACAGCAGCACCTCCTATATATAGCTCGTTCGTGAAACACGCCCAATGGTCATAATGCTGTTATTGTCTAGCTACAACAATGGCACAAGTGGAACTTCTCCAAAAAGAAGTCACATCACTGTTGTGCCTGCAAACTTCCAACTATTCATTCTTCGTCCTTTCCAAAACGCCTTCTTCCTCTACAACAATATCATGTCACCCTAATTGGGATTTCAGCAATGTAAGGCCTTCATACATATTGACCACCTGTGGTTCCACCTATGAGCCGCCTATTTGAGGCCCCCCCCCCCTCCCCCCCCCCAGCGAAACACCATTTTGCCCTTTCTTCCAACAAAACTAGAACTGACTTATTATAGGGCTGGAAAATTTTAAACTGCTGCTGTGCCAGTCAAATCTTAACTCTGTTTTATTTCAATGCAATATGATTTAATGAGTGTGTTGAGTTATTAATCAATACAGGTTATAGTATACAGGGTGAATCAGAAATATTAGACCCCCCAAAATTCTTGCTGAAATAATCATGAACGTGAAAGCTGTTGATGGAGTTGAATAAGGAGAATTCATTGACACAATTGATTGTGACTTTAGACCTTAGTGCAATCCAGCAGAATTCATTTTAAGCATTTCCATTAAATTTATGAATTGTATTTTCCTACTGCAGAAATACCAAGACATACTCGACTGTAACCTCGGCATGCATGCAACATTGAATGCTGTCTTACATATTATGATAAATTGAGCTCGGTCATTTCTGCGCCAAGACACCATCTGTCAAAATTCACCTTATTTAATGAAAAATAACTCGTTTCGAGTAAACAAAATGATAATGACACTGTCATTATGAAAGTTATCTCACACCAACTTCCACTATAGAATGGAAAAGCACAATTTGTTACTCATTACATAATGGTCCTTGAGTTTCCATTGTGATTTTAAGGAAACTACTAAATATTTGGCCAACTTATTATTTAATTAAGTATATAGTAGTTATTGATTTACACACCTGATATATTAGATATTTTAATTTTTAATTTTCTGTCATTATTTCGTTTGCAATCATCAATTTATAATGAAATAGCCATTTCTGAAATACAATTTTGAAGTGTCTTTTCAATTTTTGTACAACTATTATTGAACAAGTATTGTATAAAATACTGGATGTGTTTTCATGTAATGGACTGCAATTGCATATATGACCGCGAGTTCAAATTATTCCCATTGGCCAATTATTTTCCAGTCGTCTTACTAGTGAAGGTACCTCCGAAAGATATGCAGCTTATGAAGGCAGGTTACAAAATCCTTTTAGAAGGTGAAATTCAATATATAGCGTCTTTGTGTATAGGTACAAATTAATTATGAACGCAAACACCAAATTGCTTCTTTGACATTTTTCGAACAAATGCGACTGAATACTAAATTACGTTCAAACTTGCATTTACTACCTAGAGACTCGATCTGTGGGGCTTACACCGCATTTGAATAATTTATAAATTTACCAATGTCAGCTACATATATTCACTTGTAACATTTGTTTAGTATACATATACATACAATATGTAGGCCTACTTAACAAAACGCTGGTGAAAAAATTGTCTTCACCTCGGAATTTAATTAAATTTCAGGGCAAACCTCTCATCATGCATACAAGTCGTTCGCTGACAGGTTTAAGCAATCATCAGGCTTTCGGAATTACAACCCTATCCACTCAATTATTGAATAACTTGATGTGCTCCGAAATATGAGCTGTATTATTTGCATTATTAAAAATAAAATTCCAGCATGCTGAAAATGAAAATATAAGCGGCTGACAAAAAATAGTAACTGACATAGGACATGCAAAAGGCTATACCTAAGAATGACATATTTATTGATTCTTTCATATATAGATGACAGCAAGCTGAATTTTTTATATGACAATTCCTTCCTTCCTCCAGCAATATTTTTCCTATTAAAGGACACTTCTACATATTCAAGAAATCATGTGTAAAGGTCAGTCAACTGGCTTTTTGATGACTTTACCACCCCTTGTGAAGACTAACTGCACATATGTGGCACTACTGTTGGTTTCAACTCAAGATGGCAACTAATACTGATTGATTGATTGAATGTAGGCCCATGTATATTTATATATCCCAATTTTCTTTCACTGTACCTACTCCAAAAAATAGTTTTGACTGACATACTGCAGCAGGAAAACACATTATGTTGTGCAGTGAAGACATTAAAATGGAGAAATGTGGTATTAATGCTGGCTTTCGAATTAAATTAGGGTGTTAGGAGTTGGGGAAATCAGAATACAGTTTTTGCATGTCCCTATAGTTAGTCAATGGAGTAGACATGTAATACCTATATATTGGAATAAAGCATGATTGAAGTAGGGCTGAGCAACAAGAGTAGGCAATTCAAGATCGATTTTAGCTAAATAAACATAAGCAGCAATCACTCTGAAGCACTTAAGAGTGGCATCTTCAAGGATCAGCAGTCTATCCTTTCAGCTGAAACATCATTTTACAGACCTCTCTCTAAGCTAAATTTTCCTTTATGTCAGACCAATATGCTGATCAATAGATTTTTCTGCTCTAAATAACACTATATACTCAAAATTTATCACGAAAGCCAATGATATACAAATAAATAAATTTACAATTGCATCTTAATATAAGTAACACAAAAATGCATCTGTATATACTAGAATGCCCATTGTGTATTGATTTAAAAACTCCTTGCATATACATACTTTTTATACATTTACTGTGTACACCGTTATGGCTTTTAACCAATATAAATGTCAAAACTGAAATTCTGCAGCGATGCCATAAGAATGAATATATGAGAATCATATCGATTTTTGAACGACTGTAAAAAATATTATATGGAAAACGTGATCAATTCAACAAATCCTCGCCATCAAAGTACATGCAAGTGTCCATATTATCTTGATATTATACAAATTAAAGTAGACACGTACAATTTATCCAATATTAATATATAAAACGCAAGGGTTGGAAAACATTGATTGTTTCGTAATTAAATGATCAATTTGTTTTAGCTGTCGGCAAATTATGTATGGTACCATTATGCAATCTACAAAGTCAAAGTCCTGAGGAAAATTAACAAGCGCAATAATTAGGTGCAGTATCCTAATATGCTATGACAGTTGTAACAATTAAATATATACGAACAATTACACAAACAATACCCTGTGATGCATGATTAATAAATACAGTACTATACATAGAGCATTTAATTTCAGTGTAAACGTTTTAGATGGGATTTTGTATAAATAAATTAATAATTCGATTTCAAACCATTTTGCTTAAATCACTAAGTAAATTTTAAATGAAAATTACCCTTCCCTAGCTACTTAATTGCTTCCAAAAAATAATTTTGCCTAGTCACAATGAATTATGCAAACATTTTAATTTAATCCCTTATAGAATACGATCAATACAAATATATTCCACTTTAATTACACATACTATACTTAATTAGAAATATTGCTTTTCCTCAATATTACAATGTTTGTTACGTTATTCTGCTCTAATTTAATACTAGCATTGTTTAATTTATTTGAAACTAATTTAATATTGCTATTTCGAAAAAGATTTCCTTGAACGAAATCTTGTTCGCAATAAATTGTAATCTTATTATACAATATACAGTATATGCTAATGCTTGTAGGAAATAAATTGTAACTGCGCTAATATGCAAACATGAAAATAATATTTTTAGTGGATTATGTGACCACTTTGCACGTGCTAAAGGTAAACTTGCAACAGCTTTTCAAGAGAGTTGTTGCTATGCAACAAGATTAACGGCTTAGTTGTTAAAATTGCCTAATCACATTTCACAATCGCCAATTCAACTACCATGCAAGAAAATAAGTTAATTGCAGGCTGGCAAACATTTCCGAAATCTGGAATCACAACTTGGATTAATTTTTTCAATCACTATAATTTTTATCTCCACATACTGTATGTATAATCGACCATGTGTACCATCATTAACTGCATTAACATAACTTCACTTCCGAAGCAAAATAAATTAATTGACGAAAGGATTTACGACAAAACACTCAAAAGCAGTAATAAAGTTATATCGGTCTGAATAATTATGCAAAACCTTCATAAACTGAAGGACAAAGTGAAAACAGCATTTCACTTTCACAAATCCTTTTCAATATGTAAATTTTGCCAAAGTCACCCATTATTACACAATATGCTTGAATAAGTAATACTGTTCTGGTTATTTATGGAAGGAAAGGCAGGAAGCAACGATATTAAATTCCCGTTGTCACAATTAATCAATTGTCCTGAAAACTCGATATGAAGATTTCCATATTGAAAAACAAATTACTTATCTATGACAATTTTCATCTCCTTTCTTGTCTATATTAATTTATAACTGAGAGTCATACATTATTTTAATAAATCCAATTAAATATAATGAGTACCCCTATCTAAATTGGTGTGTACTGTATAATTGTAGTCTTTTGTTTTGTCGAATTGAAATATTTAAGTTTAAGCGGAGTGAAATTGTACTAAAATAACAGTTTTAATAGTTGTTGTCGCTATTAACTCACGCATAGGACGTTATAAGAGCACCAGATTGCAGCAAATTATTTAAGCAACTTTATTAATTTATCTATAATAAGAGAGAGAATGCCAGACCTGAAAATTCCGGGAAGTTTGCCAAACATATATTTTTAAAACAGTAGTTTATTTTGGCTGAAACTATCCCATTATAAGCACTCTACTGTATAATTGTCTCAGTATTATTATGGAAAACTTCTCGCAATTAATTTCTGACTAACAAATTAATGCCACTGTCTGCTAAAATAGTCACATTGAGGAGCAGTACATTCTATGGAATTTAGGCCACATTATAAAAATAAGTCAGCAGATAAATTTCACTCGAACAGTTAAATGTTTTTGACACAATATTTTTAAAAATATATTTTAAAATGTAGTATAGGTAATAATGACATGATATATAAAAACTAACTCCAATTTGTAAACTCCAGATAGTTTATTTGATTTACCAAGTGCAAATAATAGCCACAATACCTGCCAGACAAATATTTAGAGTTGGTGCACTTCTGAAAAACTGTTGAAGAAATCCATTGTGTGGAGTGTTTTTGGACGTACTATGTATGTAGTGTGTACATTCTTACCAATATCGACCAGAGAAAGATAATTATAATAGCATTATGAAAATATTAACTCACCTCCAACCACTTGGACCAAAAAACGGAGCTGAGAAGGTGACAGCCAATGTTCTCCTTCCGCAATCGTACCAAGGCGATGACCACTTGGCATCTGTTGCTTGAGTTCGTCTGAACAGCCTCAAGGGCATCTCCACAGTGGTTGTAGTTACGGTGGACGTTGCAGAAGTTGCTTCGGGCGAAGAGAAATTAGAAGGCAACGTTACTGACCCATTACCACCAATTTCCTCAACGCCGCTGACCGATAGCGAAACATCTCCAACACCTCCATTGCTCTGATATACTGAAATCTCGTAATGTCTGAAAGCCACCCTCCACCAACTCTTCTCCTTTCCTTCTCCTTCTCCCTCATCCACCAAATCGCGCAACGACACAGCGTCACTTATCCGGACAGCGTACGGAGCGAAGACCGCTTCACGGAAGACAACGGCGCAGCCGAAGACCACCGGATCACCCTGGACCACGTTTCGCGTCAGAGACGGTAAGAAGGGCTCATCTGCAGCAGGGACTTTGTAATCTGGTGAAGCAACCTCGAGGAAGGTGTTCATCAAGTTGGCGGTCTTCACTGCAGCGTCCATCTGCTCCCGGAATCGATCCTTGCCGAGACGCTCCGCTAAAAGGTTCGCATCTGGGAAGACGTCTGCAAGACCGGCACTTCTGTCACCTTCAGTTGCTGTCCCACACGTGTTTTGACCACTGTGAACCGCTTCTTCAAGCGCCACCAAAGCGTTTCGACGATCCTCAACACTGAAGCTGCTAACGCGCGATGGACACAGGCACAGAAGGAGTATCGAGGCAACGGCCATCAGAAGGTCACTGAAACCCACACTACCATCCATTTCGGAAACTATATTATAGCACTTGAAATCTAGAACAGTAATTGTAATAATAAAATGGGAGCCTCCCGCGGTGGACCCATAGCACACCTCTTCGGAGTACGTAGCGGCTCTTAGTGGAGCGCTTCGGTGCGGAACGCTGCTAGCTTGCAGAGCAATACACAGGTACCTACCTATTGCCTATTGTTACAGATAACTACATGGCTATCGTTCGTTTCCTTCGGTTTGTCATCAGCAGCCTGAGTCTGGTGCGTTTCATGTTTGCAGAAAAGCGAGGCTTTTCTCTCGCCACTTTCGCATCAGGCGATCGATGACCGACTGGCAGAGCAAAATGGTTCTGATACTCTGTGTGTGAGAAATGATATCCTTGTGACATCACCACCACCACCACCACCACCACCACCAACAGGACGGCAATGATGATCAACGTCCATGATGCACACAGATAAGGTGTGTGTAATGATGGCGTTCAGTGCTCTGCTGGGAAGACGTTGTTGGTGATGAGGGTTACCACTGAACACTCAGCATCCGAGTGGATCGAAGAGACCGACTACACTGCGCACAGCTTGCTTGTGTAAAAGGTCTGGCATGGGGCGGAGACTATCACAGCGTTGCCAGATCACGATTCAAAACCCCGGTTACACAACCAATCCAGTCCTTTTCTGTTGTTCAGCAAATAAACATAGCGGTTAACCGAAATATATCGGCATTTAAAGAGTGCATTTCGATTTATTGATAAACGAATCGATGCATGAATTATATGCTCGGGATGTTGTAATCTCAAACGTGGTTGAATTAAATTAATGAATATATTATTTTATGTATTTGCATAATACAATGGGGAAGAGGATAACCTTACTGGAAATACTTTAAATATTTAGAACAAAGTAAATCATTTCAGATTTGTCAATTGTAACAAGTTGTGTCAAAAATTGATAACGCAATAAACATTTTAAAAACTGGAAGAGTTCCATATACAGATGTTATAAATGTGATATGAAAATTACCATTGTTTGACAAACTTTTGATGTTGCATACATATATACATTTTTGAGGAGCATTTGGTTGCAAAATTTGCTAAGATAATTAAAACAATATTGCTCAATGCATATTTTACAGGCAAAGTGCAAACGCAGGCTGTGTACACACAGCCTAGGCGATGGCGACATAAGCATCATCGTAAAGACCGTAAACGGTGTTTGCACTTTGCCTTAAACACGTTTCCCAATAATGAGAAAAACCATTTCAAAAGCAATCACTGTATTCAACCTTCAGCCAATATCGTGGTTATAAAAATCAGATTATAATTTATAATTATTTAAATCTTATGACAATTTTGAATGAGCTTAAAAAAATATGACTTCTCTGCAGCAGTTTAGGTCGAAATCCAACATTATAGATTGGTTTAGCAGGTCCAATGAGACTGGTCATATCATTATGGCCATATTAAAACAAATACAATTATTATTTTGGTTGGGGTTTGAACGCAGACAACGTCATAATAGCATAATCTATGCTGTAAACGATGCATTTGCAATACAGAGAATGTCACGAAGGAGTTGGACTGTACTTGAACTATTGGTTACATTTCTGTTTCATATATACTACATACTACATTCACAAACGATGTCATAAAAATACATTTTGGTGCACGACTCGATTGCAAATGTTTTCTAGCTCTTCTCGCTTTTTGTCCGTCATTCACACCACATTTGTAGGCAAAGGATTGAAATTCAAATTACGTCAATCGGGAATCTAACCAGGCAAGAAGGGAAAGGATTTATCATCATTTTTTTTTAATTTTCTGACCGTTGCCTAGCAACTCCCTTTGTAATCGCTCCCTTGCCCAAAAAAATTGCACATTGACCCATTGTTCCGCTCCATTCTCTCACCCAATCTATCGATTTTATGTTTTTCCAGGATTGAATATAACATTTTCGACAATATCCCGCGTGGCTGAAATGAATATGTTCCCGGGTGGTGTAAAAGAAATGAGCCATCTCAGGTACAACTGCGATACTGCCAATATGATGACAGCAGAAATATAATCAGGATATGTTTAGAGACTCAGTTTTCTTAGTCCCTAGGTCCTCCAATGATAAAAGTGGCAATTTCTCTCATCCAATTCATGTCGACAAGGACAAGTCCTCAAATCCCCAGATACTTGTTCATCCAGTATAGTTGAAACACCAGGACTTTTTAAATTCCTCTCAGGGGACTCATATGCCCCGATTAATTACACAACTGCTTAGTAATTATAAAATTCACTCACTTTTTCCCACCAAGCAGATTACTAATGTTATTTCTGCAAATTATCATATTAATTATTAATTCTAATAACAGTTATAAATGTCAATACAGTTGAATATGCAAGCCATTTAGTTCAAAATATGTGGCGTTTGTTTTTAGCCGACTTGGAATTGAGAAAGTTTAGACAATTGTGCTAGACATTCTCAATTGCAAGATTTCCAGCATTGGGCGAGAAGGAGATTGTAATCTGGACATATTTAACAGATGTGGCAGTTGAAGATGTACAAAATCTTCTCGACTTCTGAGGATGTGCAACATTGTCATAATGTTTGGATGTCCCATAAATTGATGTTGGTAAAATTGACATTTTGAAGAAAGTATGCGATCAACCGCAATTGATAGCCAATAGAGGACTTGCACTCTACACACTGCCGACCGCAGCGCCATACCTAGTGGCAATTCGGTGAACTACGAGTTGGTGCTTCGATTTTGGCCAAT
>JAQIWR010001646.1:0-13021 GCA_034695945.1 Glomeris hexasticha
CTATCTCAACTTTCTATAGTTTTTTATTGTGCACAACATATAATTTTTTTGTTATATCGGTTACTGTCCCTTTAAGAGAAACTTTGTTTTTTGTCAACTATTTTTGCAGCAGGAAAACTTTTGATATAGTGGGAGGAAAACTTGAAAGCTTAGAGAAAATTGACAAGTATTTGTACAAATTTGCAAAATAATAAAGCAAACCCTGTTAACAGTTTTTGCAAGTTCAAGGAATATAAATAACTGAGTTAAAAAAATATATATGTAACTATAGGGAATAATTGTACAGTGTGCACATCATGAAAATCTGAATTACGCGATAACATACCAATCTTGGCTGTTATCTTGTTGGTCTTCTGCATTGAGTATTGAAGAAATATGTGGAAAGTTTCAACAACTGAAAGTTTTTCTCATTTTTTTGGACTTTCAAGTATAATATTATTTAAACTTGATTAAATTTCTGTTTAATTTTTTTTAGTTTCTAATTATATTGCAGTTTATTTTACATGATCTACTTCATTAAAATAATCAATACTAATTTTTGCTAATATTTCGTCCAACTACAAAATTGAATCGTGAAGTAACAATAAAATTTATAAAATCGATTTTATTTTAAACGACTAATTAGTAATGCATTTTTAATTATAAACAGGCCTTATGATTGTACTCTTATTGGGAGTTGCATGTCCACTGTAAAAATACTACAAACTGTACAAATCAAACATATTTTACTACACTTTGTAACTGAATTGAAACACTACAAGTTTTGTGACCATGTTGTCATGATGCAAGTTTTCAAATGTTTGACTTGTAAAATAGCCAACTGTAGGATTAAATACAAGCCAACACAAACACACATCAAATTAATACAATATGGAAAATAATTAGCTGACACTGCGTATAAAATAAAGAGGATTAAAGGTAAAATGCAGTACAAAAATAAAAACCTCTTAAATTTTGCAAATACAATATTTACTATAAAATATTAGCAGTGCCACAAATAATTTTCCATTATGTTGATTATAATTTATGATTTATATCCAAATGATTATTCAATGGTATGAAACGAATGAATACCTCGATACGCAAATTCAAGCTCAATAAATACAACTCCACTTCACAATTATTCGTATAACAAATTTACAGAACCAGATATGTTTCTGTAATACACATTTTTAAAAGGAAATTTCCCTTTCCATCAAACCATACACAACTGTCGGTGGTTATAAGCCGTATACTTACGGTTAACTACCTATACCAGTCCACTGGTACATATATAACTACTACTTCAGTGCAAAAATTCATGATAACGTAAACACTGTGATAATCAAGTTGGTGGTAAAAGTGTCACTTCCATGTCTGGCTTTACTATCTGGTAAGTGATGAGGTATTCAGGATACGCCTGGAAATTAAGTTGAAATTTAAGTGTCATTTCAAAATTTCTAATCATATGAACCATATAGTTATACAAGGTGTCTACTGAAGTCAAATAACTCCATGACCTTACACGTACCACTTATTAATTTGCATTATACATTTCGTTCAGAATGATTTTGTTTGGTTCGAAGCAATTTAATGTCTAATATGTAGGAAAAATAATTGATTCCCTACAGCGGATATTCTGTAACTATAGTGAACCAAAATTTAAATATACTAATAAAGATCAATTTAACTAAATATTTGAAGTAACTTGACGTGACAAAATGTAGGCACCGTAAAGTGCTGCATTAGTTCCCTGGGGTAATAATTTGGTTTTGGAGTTTTTGAACCTATACTTTAAAGGAGAACTGACATGACAAGGTCATACCTTAGATCTCAGATTTCAAAAATATTTGGCCCTGGTTGTCAGGTATACTACTTGAAGTTACAAAAAAAATTTGAGCCCGATTAGTTGAGGGATTGCAGATATAACCGTTAGTTGTCTCCCCGGGGTACCCGACTCTGTCAATCATCCTTGCAAATCCCAATGGCAGGTGTGGCATGGGCGTGGCTATTTTGCCAAACTGCTATCGCTAATAACTTTTTTTTACTATTTTTCACAGAGATTTTGTTTCGACACTTCATTTATACAATGTTTTACTTCATGTAGGCCATTTTTCAGGGTATGTTCCAAAACCGTGTCAGTTCTCGTTTAAACGTGAGATTTTGTAATAAATCAAATACAGAAAATTTTCATAACCAATTAAGAATTCCATGACTATCAAGGATTCCAATGACTTATCCAGGACTTCAAGGACTTCAAAGACCAGTAGACACCATGAATTAAAATCACCTGACAGTTGGCGAACTTCGGTTAGCTTGCTAAAACGAACCGCTCTTGCTTTCCCAAGACCTAGATGAAAATAATATTACTGTCTAACAAATGTAAACGACATTTTCATCCAGTGAAATCTTTTGAAACTGAAACTTACTCGACAAGGGATCGTCGGATTCAGTACCACTGCTCTTATCGCCACCGTGAAACTTGATGGGCAGATACAGAGGGTCACTCTGCGCAGAAGTTTATTAATTAATAGTTGTAAATTTTTTACTACAGTAAGTAGCACGTACATATGACTTACAATGGTCGACTCATCGTTCACCAGAACTTCATTTACCTCCTGGTTGGGATCAACATGCTGCACCTATTGAAAATAACATGTGACATTTGCAAATTAAGCAGAACATGGATTTGTAAAAACAGTACGTCGTATGAACCGAGTAATAACTCACTGTGGGTAAGATCCTTCTTCGACATTGTTCCCTCCATGGGCGCCATATAACGAAGCCAAACAGATAGACTATAAACATGGATGATTTAAAGTAAGTGCTAAAATATGGCTTGCTGTAGTTTTCATTCTTGAAAAGGTACTGCAAATAAAATTAATAGCATCAGATTAATAATATATGTACACTCAACCCGTACGTGATTATAATCAAATGTATTCATTTTCCAAAGAAGTGTGCACTGATATATACAAGATTAATTGGATATATAGTGAGTCTCAACTCAAGATTGCACATTTCAACGATAGTTAAAAAATAATATCACATAATCCCTAAGTAAAAGTAGATGAAAATACACATCAATTAACTTTATTAAGTACGTTACATCAATTTTACATCATGAAAAGTTTTTTGGTTTCAAATTTTTACTCAATAAAGCAAGAAATCCATAGTGAATCGCTGCAACCTTGAGTTGAGACACACTATACCTTAGGATATACCCAAGGATAGAACTTACCTTGGATATACAATTTAAAGAATTGTTCAATTACTGTTAACCAATTAAGGCGTTATATTTACCTGACGTTCATTAAACTTACTTTAGTTAATTCTGACGAAGAAACCCATATTACATCTACCAGAAGCAGAACAAGGATTCCAATTCCTAAACGTTGAGGTTTACTCAGAATAGGCATACTGAATCAATCAGCATCAGGAACCAACCATTATTTCTGAAAATAAACAAAAATAAATGAACACGTATCTTCTCCGCTTGCTTCCACACCGTTTAATACTGCAATTTATCGAAATAGCTCACCACAAATATGAAAACGATACCCGTAAATATTCTCTATAAACAAGTAAAATGCTTCAACTTGTGACGACTACTACTTCCGTCTTGAGATATCACTTTTGTACTACAGATGGCGCTGTACTCGTCGGCGATGACGTTGAGGATGACGTCAGGTTTATTCGGCGCCATGTTCGTGACTGATTTTCTGCAATGTTTTCTGATTTAATTAGTAATGCCATAATCCATTCTTGATACTGATGGTAATGCCTGCGTTGTATCTGTTCATGTGTTAATCTAGTGCCTTACAATAAAATATATGCTCGAAAACTTTTTTTAAAATATATGATATTGTTTGCTGACTCAATTAATTTCCATTAATTTGTCAAACAAATTGATATTTCAATGTAAATACATAAATGCTATCTGATAATCACTGCTTCAGGACAGTTGCCACTAGATATAAATTTGTGTTGTTTTATTTTTAACATTACAGTATAAGTCAATATGAGCGACATATATATGTGATAGAGCAGCTGTTCAAGCATTACTGTATATTGTCACTGCATTGCTGGCAATAAGGATGTTGGGCTTGTAAATATTCAACCGTAATAAATATGCTTTGCATATAGCAGCAAAAATTGATGTTTTTGATGTAAAACTCGTACAAAATAAATACTTTCATAACATCCTGTATTATTTTATTTATAACAGAAACATATTTAAAAAAATGTTAACGAAACTATGAATACTGCATGTAAAGTTGTAATCTTAACAGTGATTTTATTTAGCTTAGCACAAGGTTAAAAGAATCTATCCAATTTAGCATAAATAAATAAACTGAAAAGAAAACGAAAAGCAATGTTTAGAGTTTTGGTTTGAACAAATGACACGTCAATGTGTGCCTTACAACATCACAGATAACATCGATGACCTCGTACGGCACATTTTTGTGTACGGGCAAATAAACGACATGGTCAATAAGATACTTGGCACTGCTTGGGAAGCAATTAAACCCAATTGAATTTGCATTCTTTGATAGCAACTTGGTGTCCACAATTTGACCCGTCAAATCTCCACTGGTGGGATAGACCACTGTAGATTGCATTGACTTTCCAAGTGGAGTCGCTACATCCACATTGGCTGCATGATTAACTACATCAATTGGTCTCATTTCAAAGGCACTAATTGCCACTTCTGAATCTTGGCTTGCTGGTTCTGGACTTGGGAGTATTACATTCAGTTGAGTCGCTCCTTCATACGCATCAACACCAAAATCGTTCAGAATCGTTGTAAACTTGGCCGGATTATCCTGAAACAAAACATTCAGGTTAATGGCAAGTTTTTTGGTCAACTCACGAGGAACCTTAAGTTGACAGCAATAATTACCACAAGAATTGGAAAGAGCCAGTAATTTCTTGTTACTACATCAGCCCCAACTGCGACTAGTTCAGGTGGCAGTTTTGCACGCGCGTAACTGGCTTTGGCCACAGTTTCACTGAAGTAGTCATCGTCCAATGTTGACAACCTTGTGGACATGGTGCTTAGAAGAGCGGTGGAAGGCCTAAATCTTACTGAGTCCATCGAGCTCTGCGGGAAGCCCCTGAGCCACCGAACGACGGCAGCCCTGTAGTCGATACGTGCCGATTTGCAAGCCTTCATCGCCGGTCGCGCAATGGACGGTACGTTGAGCAAACAGTAGATGGCCATGTACTTGGTCAGTTTCCTCATGTACTGCACACCAGTCTGCACAGGGTACAACTCGTAAGCTTCCATCATAGACCTATGCAATTCCGGATTTCTAATCTTGGCCACGGCACCACCGAACGTGGTTCTGGGCTTGATGACCCCGAAACTGAAGAAGGCCATGTCGGACGATGGGTGTCCGAGGTACTTGAACCCATCAAATGCCTCTGCACAATCCTCGATGAAGTAGACGTGGTTCTTGGAGGCGAAATCAACAAATGGCTGCACATCGATGATGGAACCGTAGAGGTGGGATACTAAAATGGCAACGGTTCTGTCTGAAATGAGAAGCTCGAGGTCTTCAGTTTTAGGTGACAGAGTACGAATGTCCACATCCCAAGGAACAACCCGGATTCCATGGTGCTCCACCAACTTAGCCATGCTGGGTATGTTAATGGCAGACATGATTATCTCGGAGCCAATTGGGAAGCGAACAGTGCTCAAGAACAGATCGAAAGCAGTCCGTACTGAAAGACACACCAAACTAGGGCAAGGATTCTGTTGAGTTGTGAACACTTCCTGCAGTTGTGAAACAGCTTTCGTCCTATCCGAAGAATTCTCCATTTTTAAACACCTTTTCCAAGCGTCGATCAGGTCACCGATTGTGGCATCTGTAATTTCATTTATCTTGTCAAAAATACTATGAACACCAGAAATATTACATGACTGTTAATTTATAATAGTATAGTGGGCAATTAAAATCACCTGAAAGGTAACAATTTACATTGATTTAATATAGAAGGAGTATCAAAATATCAGGGAATTTAACACAAACAAAACAATGAAGACCACTATACATATTTTTTATAAGAAAATACATAACATATGTTATGTAATCAAATATTTGATGATACGTACACGCAGCAATCTTTTCTGTAAATAATATAAACAATATAACAGAGCAAATATTATATTACCTTGGACGAATAAGAGTATACTATAGCAGACACTAATTATTTCATTTTTTAATAACATGACGTATTTGTGTAATAAAATTATATGTCGAATTACACGAAAAACAATCACATTAATTAAGGTAGGTATATGACAAATTAAAAAATACATATATAATATAAATCTATATATTCCTTATCTTATCAGATTCACGTTAAAAAAGCCTCACCAATATACACAGCCGTGTATGGATAGATGTTTTTCTCTATTGACATTTTGATTTTGTGCGGAATGTTGATTTCTTTGAGGATTGTTTGAGGAGGAAAATCCGGTTCCAGTCGGTCGAAGTTGAGCAAATCTGTAGCAAAACGCAGGAAATCGTCTGCCTTTTAAATACAAATACACCGTTTATATACATTTTCTACTCTTACATAACACGTGCATACCGAAATAAATATACCTGTGCCAGTTGTTGTTCGTGGAATAGTGACAATAAATCATCCCAATTCCATACTTCGTTTCCGCCTCTCACATCAAGTTCCGCCATATTAAATTCAAAACCGGATTTCATTCACAAAGACTATTGAGTCTGCCGTGCGAAATGAAAAAATGTTTCCAGTCCATAGTGCAACTCGAAATCCTTTCTACAGATAAGTTTGCACCAAGGTTGGGTTTGCACAACCTTCAAACAAACCGCGCCTTTCCGTTTTGATCGGCAACGCCCAGATGCGATTTTGCTTCCCACGCAATATTCTCGCGCAAGGCTCGATGACGTCACTCGTAGGCGAAGTTCATTGCGATGACAAAACTCTTGCATGACAAACAATTTCATGCAACTGTGTTGCAAACGAACAGAAGCTGCACCTAATAAGATGAACATTATATCACAATTAATATATCGTTTCTTTCAATTGTTAAAAAATGTAACGTTTCAAATGAAGTCCCGACAGTTGTTACTGAATTATAAATTTGAATTACCTGTAAAATTTCGGGTGCACATGTCAATCATCAAAATCCGTTACGTTCGTGTCGCCCACCAGATGGCGCCACCATCCACGGCTTTAAAACCTGCGTTATTACCTCCATGTTATTACGCCATGGCGACAGACGCTAAAAAAGATACGACGATGTCTCGCGAAGAACTGTGCAAAATAGACGAAGCATTGGGAAACGAGGAGTTTCGCAAATTGTTTTTTGACTACGTGAAAGAGTTGTCCGAAAATAATAATAACCGCGAAGATGCGGAGGAGGCGGAACGGAGAAAAGGCTTATCTGATTTAGGCCTAATCCGCCAGGAGCCTAACTACGTGATCAAAACAACCACTTCGCAAGGTAGCGAAAATAATAATGCTATCACTAAATCTTTCATTAATATGTGCAGCAGTTCATCGGTGGGAAAACCGAGTTGCGTTCGTGTTGCCGTTGGCAGAGCGGCTGAAAGCGGAATCCAGTGGTCAATTCCGCACTCGGTCAGTTCGCCACGTGATGACCTCGATAAACAAGGTGAGCCATGTCTCGTCTGTGACGTCATATTCCATCAGGACACCCTGCGTTTTGCCAAGTGCAATCGCCAGTTCAGACGACTCGTCGAAGAAGTTGCTCTGGACGCTTTCGAGAAGGTGGTGAGCGAAGCCGAAACCAAATTAAGCACAGTTGACCGAAGAAATCTCAAATATCCAAAACTGCCATTCAAGGGTCAACCCAGGAACGTTTACCTCAGAAGCAATAATCCACAGGACACTGCTACACACACTGGTAATGTTAACCAGGCTTCAAACACTCGTAAGGATATGGGTAACTATGTTAGCGCGGGGACTTTAAAGTTTACCGCGAACACCGCTGCGGACACTTGCAAGGAAGCCGGTGAATGTGGTCTGCCAACTGTTCCAGAAACGCCAAAGTACATTTTGAAATACAGGCATTATAGTGACTTGCAGGACTTCGCGGTCAACGCGGCCATCGCGAGTTGCAGCGGAGGACATCGGCCGAGGCAAATGGTTGTGGAGATACAGTTGCCGAAAGTGGAAGAAGCTGCTGGCGTGAAGTTAGACGTGAAGGGACGTAAGTTGACTGTTGAGTCGGTGGATGGCAAGACGTACCGGTTGCAAGTGGACTTGCCGTACGACATGAAAGAGGATGAAGGGAAAGCTCGGTTCGATAGAACTAAGAAAACCTTAACGGTTGAGCTTCCGGTGGTATGGAGCAAGTTCCCGGTTGCGATGGACACCGTGATGCCCGAGTTCACGTACCGTCAGGATGACAGAGAAATCGTTTTCGTGCTTCAAGTACCGGACGCGATCTCTAGTTCGTTACGGTTTCGAAACGAAGGCGCGCAGACGCATACGTTAACGTTTGACGCACCATCAAATGCCAAAGATGATGCCGGATCTTTGGTTCGGTATCAGATTGTGTGGAGATTTCCTCCAGTGTGTCAGTTACATTCGGTGCCGCGGTTTAATATCTCGAAGCGCAACGTTTTGGTGGCTTTCGAAAAGGTGGTGGTTTCTAGCGACGAGTGCAAGAGGTTCGAAGTTGGTGGTTCCAAGGATCGGTTGCGCTGGGAAGAGGTAGATAGTGTCACCAATGTGGCCGAGAAGATACAATGTTTGCAGGTGAACTGTAGTTCCCGTCTTTCTAGTAGAGAGAAACATTATTAGACATTTGTATTTTAAATTTGTCAATTCCCAGCTTGAAAATGGGACGGAACGCGAGACGGGAAACGTGGAAGTTGTTGAATTCAGCGAGACACGTTTGTCAGTTAAAGTTAAGGTAATAATAATAATTACAGTCATTGTGCTTGTTTCATTGAAATGTGGAAGTTGATTTTCATGCTTGTTGGTGCACCTCTTCTCCATCAAGAGTTCCTCGGCATCTACAGGTGATGGTATTCAAGTTTCGGGGACGGATTCGGCTTCAGAAGCGGATGTGGCTTCCTTGTCCAATGCCGTGAAAAGCATAGATTTGTCTGATGGATTAAATGAACAGTACAAAGTGAAAGCGCAGCTGGAGAATCGTGCAGCCAAAAATCCACGCGACCGCTTTAATTCAGGTAAATTTAGGGCAATAACATCTTGGTATGTATACGTACAATACGTCCAGTTGATGTGCAATCAGTTTGATTTGTTCTCGGCAGGAAGTGTTCAGGGGAATAATAGAAAAGTCAGGAGCTATTCGGAATCGAGTACTGACTCGCAGGTATATCTGCGATATCCAGAAATGTCCGCGTGCAACGTAATTAACTGTTAACTTTCTAGATGAGTTCGTGTCGCTCAAGGTACCCGAAAGGCATCTTGAAGTACCGAAGGATGGGACGTTCGTTATCGGAATGCGCAGACGACATGTCGTGGTCCTCGCCGGAGTTTTTTGCCGGACCAGATTCGGATCTTCCGGAAGAAAGTTGCGAAGAAGGAGGACACAGTCTGGAGAAGAAGTCCGTGCGGTTCAGCGAGATTGTGTCCCGCAACATTTTCAAGTACGTAATAGTACAGGCGAAGTTTTTTGCTTGAAGGATTTCCATCAATGTGGACATTTTGGGGTTTCGTTTACATTGTAGATCAAATTTGAGCATCTTGAGCCAGAGGAGTAAGAACCAGCAAAGGTTGAGAAACAGACGGCGCGCTTCGGCGAAACGCAGCAGCGAAAGCGACTGCAGCGAGAACGAAAGCGGGGAAAGCGCGACGAGGGCCGAGAAGTGCGTCGCGGAGAACCAGAAGATGAAGGCGTCGAAAAAACGCCATGCCGGCAAAAAGAGCAAGGGTTTGGATCGGTACAGCGGCTTTCAAAATGGCAATAAGCCCAATAAGAAAGGCAGCAGCTGCAGCACAAGCGACGGAGAGTCGGATTTGACGGAAACCCCTCCCCAAAGCATCGACAACATAGGCACACCAATAACTTCCAAGAGAAATCCCAGGTGGAATAAAAGTCAGTGGAAGAATAGCGGAAGGAAGAGGAGAACTTCCGGATGCGACACCGACAGCACCAACTCAGAAAGTGCCATAACGTTGCCGAACGAAGCCACAATTCAAGAAAAGCTTTCTGGCAACGTTGCATTTAGTAACGATCTTATGTTTCAATTAGATGATTAATTTCGTTTGTTTGGAAATCTGCATCGAAATCATGTTTAGTACAAAGCCTAATTTTTTTGGTCTTGTTGTAATTACTCGGTTGCGAGCCACATTAAAGTGAGAATGGATCATTACAATTCGTTTATTAATTCGTTATTCGACACGATTTGAATATCTTGCACCGCTTTACGAGAAAACCACGTTCTCTATACATTCATCATTAGTTACACGCACGCGCAAACAATCCGCGAACACGGAGAAGTTCGGAAGGAATTATAAAATATCTGTGCACTTTTGGTGAATTGAAGTCATGCATAACATACCGTAAGGAAAAATGTAATCATTCGACGGATCAGTGCACAGAATTTACTATTTACATGCTGGATTATGGAAAGGGCCGTGATTTACAGTACAAATTCATCTCTTTGCATATCGTTGTACGTAGTCGCGTACTTTTGCTTTAAAAGCCTCCTGAGAAACGAAAATGTTTTTAAAAAATTGTATAATTTGTTCTTGGTATTTACGTACTTTATTTTCTTGATGGTGTTCTGCTGCTTCGATGTTGAGGGGATCATCAAAATTGAGTAGGTCCTTTAGAATCGCACGTTTAGATGCTATTTTAGTTCGTTGTCCAAAATATTATTAGGGACAGTTTTGGTTTAACTTACTGTAAATAGCGAATTCAATCCCCAAATTACATCTTTTAAAGTTCTCGTTGGTGCCCAGCCTGGTGGACGAGAACGTTTAAATTAAAACCAACATATTGTACAGTTTTCCTTTTAAATCTGGCTAGTATATTACCTAGTCCGTCTATTGAATTTTGCCGCAGTAGACTCAGGCAAATTTCTCCTTCCTCGTTTATATTTGGATGCCACAACTTGGTGAGGCACTTTACTTTTGGTGGCTACAGTAAAATATTGTACATTATTTCAGATTCAAATTCTCAATTTACCTGCAAAAATTCTACATGAATGAAATACTAAATAAAGAAATCGATAAATTTATAAATTTGCCTTACCACCATGTTGTACTCTTCCATAACGTGCAAGTGGAATTTAAATTTCCCTCCTTGCCAGTAACCTTCATCTGGTAAAATGACCAGGGTGAACGAGTGCAGTTGGTTTGGGTCATCAAACTTCACTTTGCACGTAGCTGGTAAAGTTGATTCCATTTCTTGGATTTCTAAAGAAAAGTTGGACTTTTGTGAAAATCTCAATTTCAGCTGCAATTATGTATACCAAGATGACATTGCATATCATATATTATATCTTGATTATATAAATCCCTTCCTTTGTAATTCATATCAAATTTAATTTAAATATTTTTGTACCACTAAAGTAAACACAAATTTCCTCATTTTATTACCTTTGACCAGTAACCTGTCTCTCACTGAAACTCTCCTCGAGTTATTGCTACCACCACTACCATTATTGGCCACACTTTCTCCTTTCCTTTTCTCCTCGGATTCCTTTTTTAACCTCTTAGACAATGTGATCATAGTAACGTCTTGCACTCGAACATCATCTGTGACGAAAATAACTAATGAAAACCGAGAGTGTACAGAGTGCACTGCAAACAGAAAGTGCGCAACTTCTTGCAAGGAATCGAATGCTGCGCAACACCCGCTTACATAACCGAATGTAAACATTTCAGGTCAATGCGTTCCATGCAAGAAAGTTGCACAAGCTATAGAGATATGCCCACAGATCGGCCGAATATCAGCTTCAAATCAGTACATTTTGGAGAACAAAAATACATTCCTAACGGTTTATGGTACGCAGAAACTACTACAGGCTAGATATTTAACGTATACCAACCCTTAATTTGATTTTCGTCATTTGAATCCTATTCTGAAACGCTCAGCTTCATTTCGTGAATAAACACCACGCGTCGGTACTCGGTATTTGTATACCGATTCGGCGGTACATATCGGTGTATCGTAGCCTCGTACACAGGGACTCTGCAAACCAGAAACTTCCAACACAAAATCATATTACGGAAAACAAAATGATACAAATATTAATGTATAAAACAAGCAACAATTACACATTAGTAATAACAACAAAAGGTTTCAAAAAACAGTAATTAATTAAATTTGCATATGTGAACCCGCTAAACGCGAGGCTAAACGTTTGTAAACCTGCTCACGAGGCTATATTCTACTGCCTTGCTATACTTCAAAGCTCGAAATCTGGACAAGTTCATACGCCACCTAGCAGTGGAGGTCCCAAACACGTCTGTGATGACTCGGCCTAGACTCAGCACATACAGTGGCTGAGCAGGTTTACCGGTTTACAAACGTTTAGAGGGTCGACATATGCAAATTTAATTAATTATGTAATTAATTACTGCATACCCTATTGAAAAAAACCATCACGGTGATGGTCCATGTGATGGTTCCTGATGGTTCATGATGGTCTGTACCCCTAGCTTCATATACTCTTGTCTGTACGCAAGGAGGTTGGAAGTCAGTGCTCATGCAGTGTGTGTGCGCGGCCGTGCGGTGCGCTTCCAACCTTCCTTGTCTGTACGGAACACCATCATGTGATGGTTTTTTCCAACACATGCATATAACGTTAATTACTGAGATAATAAACGCTTTTGAAATTTTGTTTTTGGAAATTTTAAAACTTTTGTGGAAATTTTTGAACTTTTTTATTGACAATTTTGTAACATTTTTTTGAACTTATGCACTTTTTTTGGAAATTTTGGAACATTCCCTATTGGAAAAATCCTACACGGTGGTGGGATTTGGAACACACCACATGCATGTGGTGTTTATGGTGGTTTGTGGTGTTTGTGGTAGCAATTCTCCACCACATAC
>JAQIWR010001647.1:0-13070 GCA_034695945.1 Glomeris hexasticha
CACACCCCTCCTTTCAGCGAACACAACCTGAAAAGGGGTTTTTATACTGCAGGAATGGGAGGGATAACATGATGGGTGAATATAAAAAATGCATAGAGGCGTCCGTGTGAATAGATGATGAGTGCACTGTATGTGTGTGCCATATATAAGAGGGGTACAAGCCTAATTGGAATAAGGAAATTTGCTAAATGTGTTTAACTTTAAACGAGTTCTTGTTGGTTACAGGTTTATTTATAGCAGAGGAAAAATTAAGGTTTTTCTGACAGTAACTAAGTTTTGTTCCTATTATGAACATTAACGTTTTCTTCCTATTAAGAACATTAACGTTTTCTTCCTATTATGAACATTAACGTTTTCTATGTATTCTGCATAAAATTGAGTTTTCATGTGATTATTTAAAAATAGTTCCAAATTTGGAACATTTGGAGTTGCATCCTTTGCTAAAATTTAGTTATGAATGCATTTATGGAATTTTAGTTCCAACTTTGAACGTTTGATGTTTTTTTGTATGCTCAAATTAAGATTTTCATAACTAAATTTTATTTTGGTTCCAATTTTTTGCATTACAGTTGTTATTCAGGCTGGAATTGGGTTAGTATTATCATTGGTATTATATACATTTATGTAAATTTGGTTCCAATTTTCAGAACATTTGCTGTTTGTATTTATGCTGGAATTAAGGGTTTCATAAAACTATGTAATCTTAGTTCCAAATTGGATCATTTGGCGTTGTATTGCGTTTATCACACATTTATGGAATAATGGTTCCAAATTTTTGCATTTGGAGCTCATATTTTATACTATTCTGAAGATGAGGGTTTTGTGCAATAATGTAACTTTAGTTCCAAATTAGAACGTTTTGGGCATCTAAGCAGCTCATTGATCTAAGTGTACTCTTGGTGTACTGAAATTAAGTATTTCCTGCATATTATAAAATGTTTGTTCCAAATTGCAGCATATATGGAGCTGCTATGTTTTTGGTGCAATTGTGTAATTTTTGTTCCAAATTTTAACATTTGGCGTTTATATGTACATGTTGAAATAGTTGCTTTATTATGCTTTTATATAATTATATTTCCAATTATAATTCCAATTGCTACTCCAATTATAATTCCAATTACTGCTCCAATTATAATTTCAATTATTGTTCCAATTATAGTTTTAATGATAATTCCAATTATTGTTCCAATTCTAGTTGCAATTATAATTCCAATTATTGTTCCGAATATTGTTCTAATTATAGTTCCAATTATAATTCTACTTATAGTTCCAATTATAATTCTACTTATTGTTCCAATTATAGTTCCAATTATAATTCTAATTATTGTTCCAATTATTGTTCGAATATAATTCCGATTATTGTACTAATTACAGTTTCAATATAATTTTAATTACAGTTCCAATATAATTCCAATTATTGTTCCAATTATAGTTCCAATTTACAGTTTCTATGTAACACAAAAGTCTATTTTAATACTTTTCTGTAATTTTAGTTCCAATATTAACATGTTTATACCGAACCTGAAATGTAACTTTTTCCCCAACTTTGTGCAAAAATTAAGCCAACAGATTTTATAAATTGCATTCAAAATGTAGCAAATAACTTGTGTACCTCATTTTATAGAGCTCTGTTACTTCGTCCGAAGTTAAGAAAAGGAAAAAAAAATATCGACTTGCCAAAATTTTTCCCCCATTTTTTTTAAACGCTGCATCTCATTTTAAGGAGCTACATTTGCATAAATAAACAATGTTTCTGCAGCAATTATGACTTGCCTCTCCAAAATCATCATCACCCTTTTTATTATTCACAATTATATTGGTGCAGGGCTAGGGTGGAGGGGTGTACATGACGTCACTTGCTGCACTGCGCCAATCAAATTGCCACTATGTATTAAGTAAGTAAAAAGCGATTTTACACTATGTGAAAAACAGGAATATGAATGGGGAAAAAATGGACAATTTGGATTTAGTGATTAATTGTTGGACGGTTTCAAAAATCCCAGCAGCAATTGTTTTATTGTTTTCGGTGATTTGTAGGGTTAATTGGCGCGGTAAAGTGATTAATTACCACATAACGTTGCAAAAACTTAAGGTTGAGATGCTTCCACAAGGTTAATAGTTTCACTTAACTGTCAGCAATATGGGCGTGTCCCTTACTATATCACTTTATTTTATTCCTTCACTTAAGTGTCAGCCACCTCTGCATTTTTCTGCATTTTTCTCTTTTTTTTTCTCTCCTACTTTTTCCTGGTCATGGTTTCACTTACAGAAGTGACCTTTTGTTAATTTTACATGGGGATTGATTATCCAGCCATTTATTACCAGCATTTACATTTTTTAATTGCAGTGTCTTAACTAAGGGAGCGTTCAGAACGGTTGTCGCAAAGTAAGACGCGCAAGTTGTCGTACGTGATTATTAATGTGATAAATAAATACACTGTGATTATTTTAATAAATAAGTGTCATCAGAAAGGAACAAGTTTCAAGGAAAATAATAATGTTTAATTGTCTGTAAGGGTTCCTAAATTTTAAATGATTTTATATTGATATTTTCGACCGCGTAAATGTCCATTTTGCGATGTTTCCATTTCTATCTATAACCCGACAACAAAATAATTTAATATCATCACAAATAAGCTATTTAGAAGCATACTTAAGATCACTTATTGTTTTAATTATTGCCTAATTTTTAATTAAATTCTAAACGCAATACCTTTCGATAATCCGCGTGTAGATGCTAATCGCTTGATTTGGTCATATGTATAAGTAAAATAGGATGTTTCATAATTAAACATGTTTATAAGCAGGCTGTTTTGAAAGAAAAGAATGTTACTTTGTTACTTAGAACAGTTTCTAATTTTTAACAGACCTAAACTCAAAACTTTTCGACAATTCGCGTGAAGACGCTAATCGCGTGAGTCGGTCATATCTAGCAGTAAAACAGACACTTTCATAATTTAATATGTTTACAAATAGTCTGTTTTGAATAATAAAGGTAATACAATATTGTTTAGAATATTTCCTAATTTCTAATTGACCCAAATGTAATACTTCTCGAAAATTCACGTTTAGATGCTAATCGCGCGACTTGGTCACCGTTAGAAGTTGTAAAGACAGTTTCAGAATTTAATAATACAAAGAAAAACAGCCTGTTTAGAAGGATAATAATGGTATCCTGCTTTTCTAAAGGTTTTCTAATATTAATTAAAATTGTAGCAATACTTTTCGACAACTCGCGCGTAGATGCTAATCGTGTGATTTGGTCATCGCTAGCAGCAAAATGAACAGGATAATAATTTAATGTAATAAAAAACAGGCTGTTTAGAAGGATAATGTTGATATCCTGTTTTTGTAAAGGTGTTCTAATTTTTAAAAGGAATGGTCTGTCTACTTTTCCGACACTTCGCGTGTACGTTGTCGCGTCTTTCCGCGTATCGGCGTTTCCAATGGAGATCGGTCTTACATTGTCAGACCAGACCTAGTTTGTTTTGTATCCTGAACATATACTGGGTGTCGTTATAAGCGTTTTCGTTTTCGTTATGTCTCACTTTAGTTTTCTTTTGGGCGTCACGACTACAGCGCATTCGCCACCTCTTCTATTTGCTCCGGTGTACTATAGGTGTAGGTGGCTGACAAAAGATGGAAAAATCGATGCTCACCACCCCACCACCGAATAATACCTGCACCAATCAGCGCGACCCACCCACCCCACAATCCCCTACCCCCCCCCCCCTCCCCCTACCCCCACACACACATAAAAAAATCCTAATAAAAAAGGGGATCATTTCACCGATATCGTTATTGATCAGTATGCATGGCTTCGCCATGTAGCTCTATTATCACAACCTCCAACTTTTTTGCAATGTATGTAGGTTATGTGTAGTATATGGACACCAAGGGTGGTCCCTGGATCTCTACCCTCCCCATATTTTTTAATTTCTACCCTCCCCTTCTCTCTCTCTCCCATCATCTTTTTTATATTTTTTCCTCTCTCTCTTCCCTATATACAGTACTTGATATCATTTTTATTTTGCAGCTATGTTCACCCCCAAGAAATCCACCCACATCTCATCTCCGTTTTTGCCCTCATCTCGTAATAGTAATAATATAACGGTCGGAGCAAAGCCATAACTTACTCGGATATCCGAGCACCATGAATTGTAAAAACACTGCTAATTTTCCAAACTGGCTGTGCCTGTGTGTGTTTTTGTCTTTCCTCTTCTTCATCTTCATCTTCTTCTACTTTTATTTGTTGTTTCCATATATTTTATAAGTTGCTTGTTTCATATGTGCGAGTTTTGGGAGATGGGAAAAAATTTGTTAATTAGAGAAGAGTGGTTGGGTCCATTGGCCAACTATGACATCATAGTTTTCGGACAATCTCAATCTCGGAGCATAGTAGTAGGAGTAAGCATGGAAAATGCGAAAGTCTCCATTCCCAAGAGTGCTTTTGCTTTCAACGACTGAAGGCAATAAAACTGAGAATGCGACTCCGACATCATAAAGGGTTTACTTTTATACTTGCAATGCATGTCTTGTTGTGCAGATTGTCTAAAAGTCCCTCTCTTCGAATAAAGCATAATTCGTTGCCATCTTCATCTTTCAACCTCTTCAGCTTCAATCCTCTTAAAACACATGCTCAGCCCCTTCTAACAGATGATTTAGAGCTGAAACACCTAATAAAACATTCGGCTTATCCTTCAGAAATGCTCCAAACTAACTATAATGATATTGGCAAAAACAAAATGGGAAATTATATTGTTAACTGTGTTCAGGAATTGGCAAAATAAAGGAATAGAGAGAGTAGTGAGGGCATTAATTAATGGAGGATTTATGGTTGAATTACGAGATGTGAATTAAACCGGTGTAATAAATTTCTGATCGGTCTTCTCATTCCTCTTCTTCTCTTTCTCCTTCTCATTCGTCTTCTACTCCTTATTCTCCTTATTTCCTGTTTTTCCTTCGTGTTCGGTTTTTTCTGGGGCAATTTTTTCTACTTTTCATTCTTGCTGTTATTCTTCTCCTCTTTCTTCATCTGATTCTTAATAGTATCATCCTTCTCATTCTTATTCCTCTACTCCTTTTTCTCCATTTTCTTACTTATTCTCCTTCTCCTTCTCCTTCCTCTCTATCTCCTTCATCTCCTTCTCATCCTTCTTTTCTTCTTTTTCTCCTCATTCTCCTCCTTATTCTTCTCCTTATTCTCCTCCTTATTCTCCTCCTTATTCTCCTCCTTATTCTCTTTCTACATCTCCTTATTATTATCTTACTTTTCTACTCTTTCTTTTTCTTCTGTTTTCCTAATCCTTCTACTTCTTATACTCCTTCTCCTTCTTCTACACATTCTCCTTCTCCTTCTCCTCTTTCTCGTCCTTTTCTTCTCCTTCTCGTTCTCCTCCTTATTCTCCTCCTTATTCTTCTCCTTATTCTCCTCCTTATTCTCCTTCTACATCTTATTATTCTCTTACTTTTTCTACTCTTTCTTCTCTTTCTTCTGTTTTTCCTAATCCTTCTACTTCTTATACTTCTACTTATTCTCCTCCTCCTTCTTCTACTTCTTCTCTCTCCTTCTTCTCCTTCTCCTCCTCCTCCTTGTACTTACTCTCCTCTTCCTTCTTTCTACTTCTACATCTGTTTCTTCTTCCTCTCATCTTTCTATTCATCTCTATTCCATCTGTTCCCATGCTTTATCTTCATCTCATTTTACTCCTTGTTCTAATTCTTGACCCCCAAATTTATTCTTACCCCTGTTCTTCAACGTGTAACACACCCGTTTCCTCATTCTCCTCACTCCATACTATGACTAAATGTACTTTCGACTGATTCTATTTCTTCATCTTCTCTTCTTCCTCTCCTTTTCAAGTTCTTCTATCCACTTATTCGTATCTGTTCCCTGTTATTCTCCCTAACTTCCTCCTCCCATTCGTAACTCTTCGCGCATTCCTTCCACGAATACTTCCTTATTTACATTCTTCGCCCGTCAAACAATAAACAGGTGATACCTGCCATTACTAACCACCCCTGGAAGGTTCCATATTTTGTTAATATTGCTCCTGAAGGTGTTACCTGGGGTTTAAGTTTCCAGCATAAGGAGCGAAGTTGAGTAATTTCTGGCAGCTTTCGCGACTATTCTGTTTGTGTAGTATTTTGAAACAAGGGATTTATTTGGTCGGCGATTGTAAAAGATTCTGGTGGCGACGTCATCGATTTGCGTCAAGCTGGGATATAGAAGTTTGGCTTTTCACATAGACGGAAAAGTTTATTTACACGGCCAACTGCAAAGTGGACGCTTTTAGATCTATCGTCATCGCGATGGGTGGCGCGGCAGAAAAAGCGGAGTAAAAAGTTTCTCGTGCAGAAAAGATGTATAGTAGGAGTTAAGGGAGGGCAAAATATTCATAAAAGCCCCACCCAAAGACCTACCATTGCCTATTGCTCATTGCCATTACCAATTTGCTATTTGTTCATGCCTTATCGATTAGGTGGTTCGCGTGAACAGGTGACATTTGACGATGGCAAAATGCATCTCTTTCTTCATAGTGCTCGTTTAACGGTGCATGATTTCACAAAATGCTTTCGTTTTTATCATTTCCCTCCTATCTTTTACCAGCAAGCCCTTGCTAAGAACAATATTGGCTTCGCGATAAGATCCAGATCAGTCGCTGAATTAATTGCATTGTTTCCCATTTCTTCCTTTTTCCTTTCCATCTTCTTGCATGGCCCTTATACTGCATATGGCCAAGAAATAATTCACCAGTAATTCCAAGGGAAACAATATATAGACATTAATCTTCGTTATGCTTATCGATTTAGCAATCGATGAGAGTCAATAATTACGCTTTGGGCCAAATTGTCATCAGAGTGCGTGGCTTTCTTTTCGTTTGCTCTGTGGTTCAATGAATAGCTTTTCATGTCTGTCTCGACTGTCTGCTGCAGCCTTGGAATTATGCATAGTGCAGTGTACAGATAGTTATTTGTCGAAACGAAAAATACATGCGGTTCATTATTCGTGAAGGTGGTGTTGCATTTATTACGAGCGAGTGAAGGGAGAAAGGAAAAGGGAGAGAAAAGAGAGATGGAGAGAGAGAAATAATGAAAGAAGGCTGTTGTTTGCATAGTCTGCACCCCCTCGGGCTTGGGTGTCGCATCTATATTCTTTATTCGCAACACAATAAGGTGGGACACGTTGCAACTGCACAACACTCTTCCTTTGATTGCAAACACTAATTACTATCGTCAGAATATGTGTGAACTCTGAACGTGTCATTTTCTTTTCTTCATCATCAAACATTGCAGACCTAATATATTAGTACATAATATACATTGCACTTTTAAGTATCGCGACGATACATACCTGTTTTGCGCGAAATTTGGTATTTGGCCATGTTGACTGGTCTTCTAGCCATCTTTTGTTACTGTTCTAAATTTCGGTACATACCGGTATGTACCGGTACGTATCGATACGTACCGGTATTGAATTACTTCTACCTGATATTTGGGAAATTTTATTTTGGCTTGACGCAAGGAACATTTTCTTTTCAGTTGTGATGCGACTGTATTTTAGTCGTAATAGTACTTACAGAATCGATACGTATCGACAAGCACCGGTACATATCGATATTTTTCAATACGTACTATTATGTTAATGCAAGTTGCTGAAAACTGAAATTGTGTAGTGGCTTCACGCATGGAATAATTTTCTTTTCAATTTCGATGTGTAGTAAAATGTAATGCCTGTATATTGGTGGGTAATAGTAATTGCGGAATCGATACGTATCGACAAGTACCGGTGCGTATCGAAATGTATCAATATGAAACGATACGTATCATATTTTATGATTTACTTACAATTTGCAAGCAGAAATCGAGATTATAAAATTTCTGATATGCAAGTTGATCGATACGTATCGATACGTACCGGTACGTACCGGTACAGTGGAAAAGTATCGATACGTATAGAAATGTACCGATATGTATCAATAAGAACCGGTAAAAACCATATTTTACGAATTACTTATAATTTGCAAGCGACATTCAATATTATACTTAATTTCCAATATAATACAGTAATCGATACGTACCGGTAGAGTGCTTGATAATATCGGTACGGTTACCATGTTTGGGCGCTAAATTTAAAATGACAAAACCTAATCTGACAATGAACATCGCGCAAATTTCGCGAAATGGCTTTCCGACTTAATGCGAGCACTTTCAAGCGAAAAGGTTTGTTTCTTGCTTGAGTATTACACTAAAAGGCAAAGGTTTTAGTAGTTGTGAGTGGAATTTGTCAAATGTTAATGCTTTTTGGGCATATTTATATACGAAATGGTCTTTGTTGCGCTGTTCGATGCGTGTATTCGTACCGAGCCGTGCCCGCTAGGCGTTTTATCGCATTAGACTTGTTGGCTGGATGGTTTTTTGGTCTGGGAAATGGCTGGAAATCATGCTAGTGAGAAACAGAGATGAAATGGGCGAGAAAAGGGACGTGTCCGAGTCACTAATGTGAATCTCTCCATACGACAAAGAGCGGAATCGGTGACTGGGCTGAACCAGAAAAATGCCATCGTGAACATTGGGCTCTTTCCTCCACCTACTCTAACAAAAAATATTCCCCCTTCAAACCACCTCCATGATCAATCATCTTTGCTGGTCTCTGATTTGACTAATAACACCGATAGAACCTCACCGAAACACACCACCGGAGCGACAAAACTAACGGAGCCAAAATTTTTAATCGCGACTTATCATTCGTTGCGAAGTGATCAAACTAATATTATTTATTATATACCTCAAAACAATTTATTTATCATTTGAAGATGTGAATATAGTAGTTCCCTTCATTATGAAAAATTATTTGGACTCGATCGCGATACGTAAAAATATTTTTGGAAAATTAAGAAGGGTATCCCGCAATAATTAAAAATATTAAATAACTAAGTTTCAGCAGCATACATTAAGTAATTTTAATGCTAATATTAAATCCTATTATATTAAAGTAAATCCACTTAGAATAAAGTTTCCAACAAAGCATTTTGATCATACGCATTCGGTGCGTCAATTTATCTTACGATACCGGAATTCATAAAGTTACATGAAGTGCTCTGAAACTGCCACTATATGTAGAAACACTTATAATAAAAGTATTGGTGAAAACAGAATCTTTTTAAAAATTAGTAAAAAAAAGTTACGAGTGCTTGAAGTTTTCAAGAAATTGCGCAATCGCGTGAAATCCTAACAAAGAAACTTGTAAACTTCAAATGCTTATAACTTCTTTTTACTAATTTTTGAAAGGATTCTGTTTTCACTAGTCGTTTTATTACTACTGTTTCTATTCATGGTGAAAGTTTCAGCGATATCGCGGTAGTTTACAAAACCATATGAGTTCACGTTTAGCGGAAATAGTTATGGGGGTATTAAATGGCGATTTTTGGGCTTGGGAACTTATTTTCCCTTTATATGGTGTGTACAAAATTAGCAACGATTTGAATTGATGTTGTGGGAGAGAATCCGCAATGCGACACATGGCCGGCCGTCATTGTTGGTGCGTGATGTCGGAGTTGCCGTGTTTGCCTTTCTTCACCGAAAGTACTTATTTAGCGTATCGGCCATTTAATGTCCATGACGAACTAGCTATTATAGGCTCCGTCCAGTCCACATTATCATCAGCGATGCGCTCTGATAACAGGATCTGCCCTAATGAGCACCGATTGGTAACGCATGTCGCTCCGAAACACCACCAGACTTCGCTGTAAGACCACAACCGCCGCCATTTTGCTCCATCTTTTCATTCTGTTACCTTTCTTATCAAAGTCATTAACTTCTGTCTAAGTCTATTAAAAATGAAACCCGTGTAGTGAGCCGCGGACGCGATTGCCATGCTTGCGCGCGAGTGTAGCGCTAGATCATGTAGGGCCCCTAGTTCATACCCATGTCCATATGCATATAGAGCCCTTTAACAATAGAAATAGAACTGAGGCCTGGGTCATAATTCTGAATTTCTTCAAATTTTACTTTGCGATACGTATCATGCCAAAGCGATATTTGAAACTCGCGACACGTTTTCCCAAATTTTGCGCTGTGTTCAATGAAGGTGTGGCTTACTTGAGTAGGTGCACTAACCAATGGCAGCACTTAGGACAGAAAAAACTATGGTTCGGGTCATCATTGAGGTTTATGTTCGAATTTCACTTTGCGATACGTAAAATATCAAAGCGATATTGGAAATTCACGACATGTGTTTTCCAAGATTTTGTGCTTGGTGTTCCATACGGGGTGTGGCTTACTTGAATGGGCGTGGCTATGCACAATTCATTGGTTGCACCATGCCTCTCATGGAGTAAACTATGGTATTGCAGCTCTGTATAGTGTTTTTTGCGTGAAAGTTGAAATAACAGTTTCGATACGTTTTCGATACACCATCGATACACCATCGATACAGACTAGAATTCAGCAGTCGTTAGCACGCATGTGATCGTGTTGGGTATATACATGTCCAATGCATGGTTCCTCCTTCGTAAAAAATAAAAATGGTCGTAATTACGGGTTAACGTGCTCCAAATACCAGTATTGTACATACTTGCTGATTTTTTACCTTTTCCTCTTCTTTTTTATTGTTTTTGTTCTTTTTTCCATAGAACTATGGCCTTATTCCCATGTACTGTTCTGTTGTTGTGGGAGTGATATCGGGTAAATTGTATCGAAAGAGTAATAATGACTGCAACCATAAAACCGATACCAGTCTGGCGCGGCTTAACTGCACAATGGCACGCCATTTTTAATAACTTTCTATACATAATAAAAGAGGCGAATAAAATAAGTATTCAATTTTGCCATTTCTGCGAAAATACTGTTTTATTATATTGCCATAGATTTTGCTAAGGAATTAGTGGAATCCAATTTCGAGAAGATTCGATTTAAATTTGTGACTAAATATTTAATTACGGCCAATTCCGATAACCAATCTTAATGAAACTTGGTTAGCAGTTAGATAACATTGTTGTGTATACGCCCTAAAAATTTGAATGGATTTGGTTTACTAGTTTTTTGGGGATGGGCGTTCAAAGTTTTGGGGACCGCCAGGTCATCAAGCTGTCAAATGAAGTATGGCACGCCAGCCGTATCATTTCTTATGCAGTAAATTAAAACCGTTTGCTGTTGCTGGCAAAGCTACTTCCTACTTTCAAATATTCAGGCGCAAAATTATTGGGAAATTTCTAACTTCAACTACACGTAACACTGACAGTTAGCAAATTTACTTCAGTTATGCAGGTGGCTTGCAAAAGATCTGAAAAGATTCTGCATGTTTTCTGCATATCCTACTCATTTTTATTAAGCACAGTTAATACTGTATACAGTCGAACCCGGATGTAAGACACCCTGATGTAAGAGAAACCCGGTTGTAGTAGAGATTTATGAAAGTCCCGAAATCGATCGAGGTATAGGAATTACATGTTAAAGAGACCCGGATGTAAGAGAAAACCGGATGTAAGAGACATTTTCGAAATCCCCGTGAAGTCTCTTACATCCGGGTTCGACTGTATATGCTTTTGTTAAATAAATGGTTAGCTATGCAATCCAATTAATCATCATGCATACATAAATTAATAATTTACTCGAAATTATAGCTTAGCACATGTACCTGCATGGCTACATCATAGTTTTAAAACAATTATCAACATATGGGGGAATTAACAACCATACACCTTATATTGTAAGGTGCATGCACCAAAAACTATTTGTGGATGATGCGTTTGTGAGGCCTAGCATAAAA
This sequence comes from Glomeris hexasticha, assembly GCA_034695945.1. Classification (NCBI taxonomy): domain Eukaryota; kingdom Metazoa; phylum Arthropoda; class Diplopoda; order Glomerida; family Glomeridae; genus Glomeris; species Glomeris hexasticha. The sequence goes on from JAQIWR010001647.1 coordinate 11,771, forward strand.
TAACTGGCCTTATTCCAACACTTAAATGCATATGTAACTTATCACAAAATGTCATTTACACATTAAGCTCCGGGTGAGCACCATGTGAACACGCTGCAGTTTCCTGTGGTACAACGTGCAACACCGGTGATCACGGAGTTGGTTTTAGAAAGGACAGTACAGCTCACAGCAGCTTTTGACCATACCAACGTGATCATTGGTCTCTGGCGGAGATGTCTGTATGCTTGGGTTTGACCTGCCAGACCTTGTTAACTAAATATAGCCACCCAAACATAAATGAAAAAAAAATGCAATTTCCAAATTTTTTTTGTTATTCTTACTAATACATAGATAAAATTGTGATTCTAGCAGGCCAATAAAATATTAAATAAATTTATTTAGCAAAATAGACTACCCTAAAGTTCCGTATATAACGCGAGCGGTATCTAATGGAAAATCTTATTTTTTTCCAAAAAGTGGTGGTGCGCGTTATACATGGGGTGTGCGTTATCTAACGTTAATTATTGTTGTCGGAATGAATGGTGTACGATTTCTAACTTTTTGTAACTGGAGTTACGCTATTTTAAGTTACAGAGACAAAACTAATTAACCTAACATAAATAAAACTAATTTGTAATATGTTTTGACACGCTCCGGTTCTTTTATGTTTACGGATGTTTTTCGAAAAAAAAAAACCTTATTTAATGGTGAAAACCGGTTTTTTGCCAAACTCACGGTAACATGTGCACCGCTCACCCGCAACATGCGCGTTATACATCTGGTGCGCGTAATCTAATGAATAATGTCAGATTTTTGCCAGAAATGTGGGTGCGCGTTATACATGGGTGCGCGTTATACACGGGCATCCATATTGTTATATTGTAAAACAATAACAAATATAAACATAATATTATTAATTTATGGTGTTCTTCAAATATAAAAATAACTCATTTATTTACTTCTGGTAAATGCTTTTGATTATTTATTACTTATCTACTTAAAAATATGTATATTAAAATCTTGCACCTCATGAACAGATGACATGGGGCCACTCTTATTATAGACGTCACCACGAAAGTTGAGCCTCGGCTGGCCGAGATTGTGACGCATGCCGGCAGATGGTACCCTGTTTCGGAGCATAGCTAAACATGCCAAATTTAATGAAGACTATGCCAAGGGCTTTGTGCTACATGGGTCTGCAAATCCTGGATAAGCTTCTGCGATTGTTCTGCAGTAATTTGTGTAGTAGGGGAGACCGGGGTAAGTCGGCTCAGGGGCAAGTTGGTCTTTTCACTTTTAAAAATCGGTAACAGGGGGCAGC
>JAQIWR010001648.1:0-13066 GCA_034695945.1 Glomeris hexasticha
GAAATTGATAACCCGTCTGGTTAATGTGTTGCCCCCCCCCCCCCCCCAAAAAAAATTCCTACACTTAATTACACTGCACACCTTGCAAGTGTTACTTGTATTTTATTACTGCAAATTACGAGCAGATTTCTTTAAGGAAATTCAAAAAAACAACGGGAAGATTTCAGGCAGTGAAATAAAGGGGAATATATAATAAAAGGCAGAGTTATTTCATAATGATTACGGTGGAATTTTTCATGTGTCTCCAGACGCAATTATATACTGGCAGCTAGAAAATTTCAGAGACAAATGTGCACTTGTAACAACGTGTAATGACCGAGCCACGAAATGGCCTCTCCAAATTACCACTTTGCACGCATAATAATGGGTCCATGTGGAACCTTTTACAACAATCTCCATCTTGTAGTACCTTGTGTTTCTCAGAAGAACAAATCTACTTACAACTTTGGCTAATGTTTATATCGCAAGTTAGTCGACCAAAAACAAATTAGTTTTCACATTGAGAAAACTTTTCTATATATATTGACCACCCAAATGCTCTGAGAAACGTGAAACAAAATTGTTGGCAACGAATCAACCTACATAGATGCAACCATATTGCAGCAAAAATCTGGTTATTTATAATTTATGCACAACTTTTCCACTAAAGTCCCGTATTTCCAACATTTTCATTACTTCTTTTATTTTTTTTATCAAATTAACGTTCCAGGTGTCCTAAATTCACTTAATTTACAGTATCAATAATTATTAAAGTCCACAAATTCTCATGTTTTTTTTAACAAAATTTGATCTTAAAAAACTATATGTACCTAGTTATGCAGTGAAACCTGCCTATGGTGGAAATTGACTTTTTGGGACAATAGACTGCACGATAAAGGTTTTTTTTTTTAAACTATGCTGGAAAACCTGCCTATGATGGAAATTGAGTTTTTTGGACCAAAAGGTTTTTTAAAAACAATATACTGGAAAACTTGTCTATGGTGGAAACCTATATGGTGCAAAATTTGACTTCATTGGGACCATTAACTGCATTGTGAACTTTTTTTTTTATTATTATTAAAAAAACCTCTCTATATGATTGAAAACCTGTCTATATGAAAAGTATTCCTGTCCCATGACAATCCACCATAGACAGGTGTTGCTGTATAAATATACAAAAAACACTTAGTTGTATAGGTAGTACATTTGTAGTGCATCGTAACGAAGTTAGTTCCATTAAAATGAAAGAAATGTTTATTGAACATACCTAAGCAAACTGTATCCTGGATAGGTGTGCATTCATGAAGAGGGACAAGGTCATTCCTGCAAGAGGAACACACAATGCAGTCCTGGGTGCTGCTGACCACCCCGGAGTAAGTACCAAGGGGGCATTTCCTGCACACAGTGTTACTGGTTCCTGTACATGGAATTGCTGCTCCCCATCCATGAGGACATGGATCACATACTCTGCATTTTCCCTGACCTTCGTCCCTAAAATGGTCCTTACCACACTCGCACCACGTGTCATGGGTAGAATTGCAGTTCCTCCTCAGCTGAGCACCACCGCTACAAGAGCTGCAAGTTCTACAAACGCCCTCAGGTGTCGAAAAAGTTCGACCGTCAATTCCACAACGTTCACATCTCCCCAAAACCTCATCATCATCCGATGTCCTTGTTGTATTGTTCACTTCATCCGTTGAATTTGTCCAATTTTCAAAACAGATCCTTGGCAGGAAACCGGAACCTGGTGGACATCGAGTTACAGATTGTACTCCATCTTTCTCCAGGGCAATCAGAAAATCCAAGATGGCGTCAGAATGGCACGAAGGCCTGGCTTCAAAGTTGCTCTGTAACAAATAAGTTTTTTTATTATGTAATATTAAACCCTGTTATGATATTCCATTAAATTGAAACAAAAAAAAACAAAAATTGTCATCGCCAATCAATTTCTGAATGCAATTAAAATACCACTGCCAAGAAATATTTAACCTCAAAAAACTAAACGTTGGGAACACTCTAGAAATTTTTTCTTTTAAACCTATCAAAGCCAATTTTAATTTAATTCCGCAATTAACAACAGTAATGAACGTGGGAAAGCTTTCAGAAAACCGCAGCAGAAAAATGTCTTAATAGGTCTACAAAGTTGCGCATGAATCAGGAAATAAAAGTGAAAATATAAAAAGGAAAAAACAAACAAAAAAAATGGCTAGGAATGCAGTTTTGGAGAAAACAAGTAGGCCTACTGGAAAACGAAAATCAAATCATGGATGAAATCTGAAACGAGAGAGAAAAACGGGTTGAAGCTTGGGGCAAACACTAATTGGCCGGAATGTTCACTGACTTGAATCGCCATTTTAAAAGCAAAGATGACAATGAATGAAATGAAGCGAGCCAACACGAAACCGCCATCATTCGAATCGCCGAGATTGATGGAATGAAAAGGAGAAAAATGGCGGCCTACGGGTCATCCACTTCTTAATGGAGCTATTAACTATTGAGCCGAGGTTGGCTATAATCAATAGTAGTCATTAGCCAATTAGAATATTATCTTTGTCCTATAGGCAAAGGATGCCGCACATTTCGATTGTGTAGTTCGTTTGCAGCCGTTCATTTTCACCAAAATCCAAGATGGCCGCCGTTTTCAAATTTCTCTACGTCAACGATTGAAAAGCATTTGGCTTTTATTTCATGACCGCCCTTTCATTTCTATCTCTATTTGTTGTCTGATTTTACATGTAAACCCAGATTAATGTCGTATCACATACGCCAATTTAATCTGTCCACTTTAACTTTATACAAATTGGACTTGAAATTCGATTAAAGTTGGACTGGTACGTGCAAGGCTATTCGTGACGTCACCGAAAGCAGTCGAAAGCCAATGTGTTTAGAGATAAACAGTCTAAATACATTGGTCGAAAGCAGTGAACATAATAATGTACCGGTGCATCGTTCCTGAGAACACATCTAAACCGGTATATTTCATTCATACTTTTCCCATGTGGCTTTCGTGATTTGCATTATGGGCCGTTCACATCATGGGTTCACATATTACGCCATCACGGTTGTCAGTCAGTCTGGTCAGTCATTTCCAAATTGATGACGATTGATGACGTAGTCCATCAGTAACTTTTTGGCTTTTTGGCTGTCATGCATCACCAGTTTGTGTCGTATATTTTATTTACCTAGCTGTTTTGGCAATAACTGATCCGTTATAAAAGTGGCGATGACGTCATCATGTTGGGCCAGTCAGTAATTTTGTAATGGTATTAATAGATATTTTTACCCTCATTTTTCAATTTTGTGATGACATAATATCATATGTGAACGGCCCCTTATGTAAGACAACTGGGATCAAAGAGTTATATAACTCTTTGATTGGGATATACTGACAGCGGCAATACTTAAAGGCTAATCCCATCTGTAAATTGGAAGCAATTATAAATTTATCATAACGGTTTTCTGTAACAGTTCATGATTAAATCTGCAAACCCGAACGATATTGCTGACATTTGCAGCCATATAGTGAGCCACATAAAAAAACAAGATCCCATATTATAGAAAGACAAGTGAGCATAAAGTGTTGAAAAGGTCAATGCAAATGGCGGCCAATGAAAAGACGTTTTGTCACCGAGGGCAAATGGGGTCAAAACGTAATGGTTCCGCTTACGGATGACAAACAATTAACGGGAACAGAAGTAGCGAGTGAGATGTTATGGTCGTCGGTCGATAAAAAGAAGAGCTAGGCGTTCAAAAACGCGCACCGCGTATCTTCTTGAGGTTTTTTTACTCGTGCCAAAAAATCCAACAAAACAACGCCATCGTTATTAGCAGATGCGTTTGAAACCGAGCCAGCCAGGCATCCGAAACGACTCGCAACCGAGTCTATTAGCAGAATTGGACACGTGAAAAGCAGTCTTCATATAAGAATGAGACACCGAACGACGCGCCATATGGCTCATCGGCGGCCATCTTGCCAAGCGCGTTCGCAGCGCCCTCTGCGAACAACGCCAACAACGAGCCGCATTTTAGTCTCTCTCTCTCTCTCTCAACAGATGTGTTCCATGTTGGCATCTGCGATTATACCGACAACATCATCACCCCTTTTTGCCAGCCGACAAATCCCTCCCCATTATACGTTGCAAGTCGTGTTTTTCCACAACAACATGGCCGTGTTGAACACAAGTGCTGACTGTGTTGGCCCAATGTTTCCATTCAAAGTTGCCTTTTGCCGGTTTCCCTCCAAACCAGACTTCTCCACGGCCTTATGCGAACCACATTCAACTTAAAAAACCTTATTTACCAATTGAAACAAAGCCTTGAAAAAAAACTATTCGCCATCCTGATCTCCACAAGTACTAAATTGAGCCCTAAATTGAAATTAAAATGATTCTCGCACCGCGCGCCAGATGTCGCACCGGAAAAACTGTTGATTGAGATAGAGAGCTCGTTTTTCAGCGCCATCTGGTACTAGAATTGAGAAACTCTCTATTTCTCAGAGAAAAATATCAGTTGCATTCTCCATTTTGGAGTTTGCTTTAGTAACCCTTGTGACGTCACAGGAAGCTGTTGCTATTTGCCTTGTTTTATAGTTTTAACGATCGTCACACGGTTTCAATTGCCACTTCTTTGTGCCATTAGACATTTCAGTTTGAGAAAGAACAGAGTATAGAGAGCAAGAGAGAGAGAGAGAAACGTTATATTTGCGCCATATCCGGCACATAAAACCCCTTATAAGTTTTTCGCCGTTTCGCCGCCTTGCAGATAAAATTCCCATCTTTGTGTAATCTAAAACGTCGTCCAAACAGTCGTCCAAAATGGCAAATGGCGGCACTTTTGCACCACCCTGTTTTACGACCAACACTTTCTCACCCACCATTTTTTCCCTATCCCATTCGTAAATAGAAAACGGTAGATCACCCCAGCTAGTCCACCCTTGTTATTAATTAGAGTATTATTAGGGGAGCAATTATCTTTTATTACACATCCATGTATCGGCAAACGTATCGTATCGAGTGCACTGCCGTCTGGTGCCAGAATATTGTATTAACTTTAAAGGGCCTAAAAGATGTTTGGTTTTGTGGTCTGGCCAACAATTACATTCCACGTTTACAAAATGGCCAAAAGCACACAAATGCAAGCATATATACAGGTTGTTTTCTGGCTCACTGACCGTTTGCAAATCTGAAACCCAGAATAGACGAAACATGGGCCATGGGCCAGCAAACCTCCATTTGCCATTTCACGGTGTGATACACAGGAATGCGAAGGGCACATAGCGAAATGCTGAACAAGAAATGTTGGCAGAAAAAAAAAAGATGTTAACATTTGAAAAAGTTCACCCTCTTCCTTGCAGCACCATTAGGGTGCGGTCAACAACGGATTGCGGATCTGTGATCCGCAAAGCTCCCTCGTAATTACCAATAATTTTATTTAAATTATACCATTATGTTCAGGGTTCTTTCTACCTTTTTTATTTGGTTGCACCAGAGTTTATTTATCTACACCGATGGTTTCACGCAAAAATTTATATTGTAGTTTTTGTATGTGCACAACATCATTAATAAAAGTTGCTTTTTAATACAAAATTTAAAAAATAGACAAACATATTTTTTTTTAATTTAATTAACTCGGAGACTATAAATAATTATAATTGGCCTCAAACTAATTATCTTGTATTTCATATTTTTCTAAAATATTTTGCTTCGTTACTTGGCATGTTTTTTCTTTTATAATAACATTTTAACAATCCAGTCTGATCTGCAATTTACAGGTGCGTAAAATTCGGAAAAGTATGATAATAAAATTAAAAAACTGAGGCAATTAAATTAATCCACTATAAAAAACAAATTATATTTTGTCCTTAGCGGCAATAATTGAACCATTTAATTGCAATTCCGACTTTTTTGGCAACTACTATGTACTGTATAATAAAACAAATACAGGGGAACTGCACTGATAAATTGTCGCATTTTGGGTAATAGAGGCAATGAATGCCATGTCATCGATATGTCCATTTGTTAGAGGTAGAGAGAGAAAAAAGAAAGAAAACCGGTCCTGGTCCCCAAACTACAACAGTGAAAAGTGAAATGCGATATCCATGGACTACTAGGATGTCCCTGAAAGGCGGAAAACAGGGTGTGCCGCAAGTTCACGCCATGTGAACAAGCACAAAATAGTGTGACAAGACTAGACAAGACATTTCCCATGCATTGTGTCTTTTCACCCCACAGTCCCTTCTTCTTCAGACACAGACGCCTTATTAAAAATGCCAGAAATGGGGAGATCACCTTTCTTGAAACCTATATGAACAACAAACACAACATGGGAACAAAAATCTAATCATGCCATCATGTATATGAAACCCCAAAACATCAAATTATTATCTAAGCCTATAGTACAAACAGGCCTACTGCATATGCAATTCATGAACTATGATACAAAACAGCTAATAAACTTTACTTCTAATGCGATTCCGCCAATGACAGGTTTATTACTCTGTACGTTGTCATTGTAAATCAAGTTGTGTCCCTTAATTTCCATATATAGGATACTTTCCAAAAACAATTTTACATTCAACATTATAACTTTCAAACACTAAGAGACCACACAAGTCGACTGTATAAAACAATTCCACCTTATACAGGGTGGAAAGTAACTTTAAATAAATTTCGGATTTCCCATACTTTGGTAGTATGTATACTTATTTTACTATTAAATTTCAGATTTCTAGCCTAACCTTAATCCTGATTAAACATACATGTTCAGTTGTTCCAAACAAACTAAGTGCTAATTTATAAACAAAAAAACAGGTTTGGTTGGCTAGGTTCGATTATATGGCAGTTCCAGTCACGTGACTCAGCAAAAGCAAGTCAAAAGCATGGCAAAAGTTAGCAAAATCAACACACAACCATGCAGTTTTTTTTTTAAATTCACTGAACACATACAGCCACTAAAATCAAGCACCATCATGCCATCAAATCATTTAAAACCTAAGTTACATCCCGTATATAGGAAAATGTAGGTGTATGAAAAACCTAACTTGCAAATAAATATCGGGAAATTTGTTTTTGAGTTGTTCGTTCTGAGAACCTAAAATTACACAATTTCTTTTTTGTCTTGGCTCTGCTAATTTTCAACATCTGGGAGAAGTTTACGGGTTATTAGTTTCTTACGCTTGTCAACTACCAGAGTCAGTGCATCCATCAAGTTCATCGTAGCATGTCACACTGCATTTCCAAACCATGCACCACAATTTTAGACAACATAATATTCAATAAATACTTGCGTAAAAATCCGCATTTCTCTTCTAAAAGCAGCAGCAGCAACAAAAACAAAATGGATGGCTAATTACCAACCTAATCATCTACTGAGTATATACTATTATCTTCATTATTTACACGCTTCGTTGTTTCTACGGTATGCAACTTTAAAAGCAAGGCGGGTTTTGCGTAAATAAAATAGAAATAAACAAGAAGAAGGAAAAAAAGGTACCTATATAACGTCATAGATAGCAAACAGTTACATGCAGTATACATACACATAACATTTCGTCAAAAATGTTTCCCCTCTTGCAACAGCAAATATTTGCAATCTACTTCTCTGCAGGCCGAAAGTGTTTGCTCTACAGAGCAACAACAAAAAAATAAGTAAAATGATAATAAAAAATAAAAAAATGGCCCACCCAGAAAAAAAAGACAATAACGAGTGTAGCTCGACCAAATTTCCATTACCAAGTGCATCCACTAGAGATAGTACACGTGATCCATTAAAATATTCCACATGAAATTATTCGTGACATCATTTATGGATGGCCCCTTGTTATAGAAAAATATTGTTTGCATTGTTTTCATTGTTCCGTTATAAAAATCCATATATAAATTCATCTAATAACCGAGTAAACATCGCACTTCCTTTATATTGATTACATCTTCACCCCATGCAAACAAATACTGTAATCGCAAGTCAAACATCAATAATCGATACAAAATTCACAACGTGCAAACGGCAAGTACTACATCATCAAATCATACTTTTCCCCAATTCAAACACTACAACTGGCTTTTGTATCAGTTCTGTTCACAATTCAATTTCCATTACAGATTATAGATTTCACTGTAGATCAACAACGCCGATGACCGTTCTCTTTGGCCGCCATTACGCCAGTCAGTGCACAGTGCCATTCAATACAGTAAAATCTGTGTATAGTGGAATCTCAAGGGACCAGGAAAACTATCCACCTTTACTGGAAAACTGCATAGTTATTAATTGTATTCTTCATATGTAATAGACCATAATTATAAATAAAAAATTATCACAAATGAATGAATGAATTTTTAATATGAAAAATCGGCAAAGTGAATGAAATTTTGCTCACTTGACTCAATTATGTTGCTTATATTATTAAATGCATTGGGTTTACCTATAAAAAAAGCAAATTATATGTAAATCCAAATACGTGCATCGAAAATCGAATTTCACTGATGATTATAACATTTTAGTATTTTCAAAATCAAATTTTAATAACGGTAAAAAGCAGAGCCTTCTATTCTAAAAAAAAACCTATAACTTTATTTAATTTGCAATAATACTCATTTCGCCTTTCAAAGTCGGTTCCTTTATAAGTGATATGTACATCGAAAAACCGAAATTTTGCGTATCGATGTTGAATCTGAAACGTGTGTGTGAAGATGACTAATAATAGCAATATAATGGGGTGAGTCAAGTGGCAGTAGGCGGATTTTTCAAAGAACACCAAAATAAAGGGGTCTGTTGGGCCAAGTGGGTCCCCAAGGGTGCCGGGTGGGCTATACGAGTGAGGAACTTTTGCCCGTAGTCGGTCCATCAAAGAAACCCCCAATTCCTTGTATAGGGGGTATATATGTACACCAGTAAAATGCCAAGCAAGCACTTGCAACGACTTTGTAAAAGACCCTAAACTTGCCATCACCCGTGTTCTCTTTTCAACTTAATTGCCTACCAAGGACACGTAAAAGTATACAGTTATTGGCCACCTGAGGAAAGGCATTTTCATTGGCCATCCGTCCATAAATCAGTTCAATTTTGCCGAATTTTCTAAATTTACATTTTACACCTCAGAAATTCACAACATTTTACCCTTTTAGAACTTAGATGCGATTTGTAATTCAAGGGCGGCGGCAATACACATGTTTCCCCTCATTTTAACAATGCATTTCATAATACATATAAATATGTTTGATTGCGTATCGTCAAAAATGTTTTCCTGATCCTCATAGGGAATTTCAACTTGTACATTTGTTAACCGCAGCGTTTACGTCGCGCCATCTGGCGATGCAAGAATGAAACATATTCCGCTTATTTGCTTTTGCCAATGAACGGAAACAAGGATGGGAAAAAAAAACGAGCACAAAATGTAAACGACGGTTTATATGCGCATGCGTCATTTTCGAACATCGCTCTTAAACCGCAGCGTTTACGGTGCACCATCTGGTGTTGCAAGTGAGAAACACATTACGTTTATTTCTGGATATAAGTATAAATCTAGTCTAAAATAGAGTATTTCATAAATGGAAGCTCGAAATAAGCCGATTATGCAATTTGAAATACGTAGGTTTTATAAGGGCCTTTTAAAAATAAAGCTATTTGTCAAGTGTCCTACAATAATTAATCACGTAATTAATAGGAGAATTACGCAATGTGATTGCGTAATTTGCAATACGGATTTGATTCGTGACTCGGAATTTTTTTTACACAATGTAATCTTTTGATGTTTTGGAAACCACAGCGAAAATATGATGATGCGTGGAAAATCATAGATGAAAAGCGCGCCGAAATTCACATTATTCACTTACCGCAAAAACAACGAATCCGAAGCCGACAATCGCCATTCCCACGAATGCAGCAGTAGCCATTTTTCGTGAACCATTCGCCGGATTAAAAGTGCAGCTAAAATCTCCGTAACGTGCTCGGCAAAATATAAACTTGCTAAAACGTGCAGCCAACACACCACCAACCTTCTCCTAACAACCATATTCTCCGAGTGCGCAAACTTTATAAACCTAAGAATCGACTGCTCCCAACTCCGACAGGAGACCCGTACAAAGTCCCCTACCAACCCGCTCAAACAAGGGCTCAAACGCGTTTATCATCATTCCAACTCCGAACTCCCCGTGCGCCTCCCAACTGTGTTCACGCCCACATTAAACATCCGCCAATCACGTTGGGCTCGACATGTCAACAAGGATGTCAAGTCCGACTTGTTCCAACCTCCTTGCTTGTTCCGGTCCCAACACCATTTGCATTTTTATTATGACTATACTATCTATATCATTACATCTCTATCAATAAAATCTCAATAAAATCACCGGACATCTTGATATAATCAAAAACACGTTTGCGCCAATTGTTTAAAAATTCCACCAATCCGAGGTTTAATTAATTTATTTCCGCAGTCATCAAGATCGCGTGCAATGTGAAAAAGCATAAATGTAATTCGTCTACAAAGTTTATATGACAGAATACATTTTGCGGCAGAAATATCGATTTTGGGGACATATACAACGTGAACATTTGCTCGTCTCAAGACAAGCGTGATCTCCATGCTCCGCCCCTTTTCCGATACTTTGACTTTTTAGCGAATGATATAACTAACAAAAAAGAGGCGTTACCCGGAAAACCCGCTTCGCCCGAGACATTATAAACATCTCTGAAATCGTGAAAATATTATTGAATAGTTAATTCAAATTTTATAAGTAAGTTATTTTACATTTGAGTTGCACTGGCAAGCTGATGGCGGCGCTTATCGCCCCGCCCATTGGACGCATCCTCCAATGGAACGCGTCGAGGGAGTGGCCGTTTGGCGGCACGCCGACAAGCGACAATGCAGGAGGAGTATACATAGCCGACAATCCGGTTTGGGTGCGCGTCCCGGGGTTTTGGTTTAGGTCGTAAAAAGCGGGTTTAGGGCGAATTGAATAGCGGCGGCCGAGTAATTAGGCCGTATACGGTCGACTTTAATTAGCCGCACAACAGCTGACGGCGACTGCGACTATACGAGCAAAAAGGGAGGGATTAGTGTCGTAAAAGGCCCTTGGGACCCCTTCGACCCCCTGGCACAGAGGGATGTGGGAGGGATGAGAAGATTAAGACGGTCCCATCCGCCTTTTGCAAGCTGTTGCGCCCACCCGTTTTAGATTTTAGAGCGTGCTCGCCATTTTCCACTTTTATGACATGCCAAAAGGCCTCTTTGGGGGTCCAGGTGTCGCCAATTCGCTCATTTCAGCCGTTTTATTGCCCTTCAGCATATTTTTCCACAAATTTCCTACTATACCGGGCAAACATTACGATCTGCTGGGGGAAAATGCTAATAAAAATTTGGAAAATAAAGAACCGTGGCCGCTCTCCCAAAACGAACTTACAATTTCTTTCTTTTTAAAATATAATTAAATCTTCATTATATATGTGAGTTTGGAAAATGCATGTTATATAATTAAGGGCCTCATTTGTTCAAACAACATTTAAAAGTATACGTGTATAATAAAAAATCTAACGCTACAAAAACAAATATTGTATTGAATTAATTAATAAAAAAGCACAAAAATTTAAACAAAGGAAATTTAGCTCCCACAGAACATGATTATTATTATAATTAAAGGTGAACAGAACAAGTTTTGTAAGGTACCCTGAAACTTAACCTACCTGAAGAAAAGTCATGAAGAAAGCAAGTGGTGCAACAAAATCTCTGTGGAAATTAGTAAAAAAAAGTTATTAGACGTCAAATTTTGAAAGTAGGGTACATCCAAGGGTAGATCTACGTACATTCTGTGTATTATGTGCACCCTACGTTCAAACTTTGACGTATAATAACTTTTTTTACTAATTTTCACAGAGATTTTGTTGCACCAATTGCTTTCTTCCTGACTTTTCTTCAGGTAGTTTAAGTTTCAGGGTACCTTACAAAACTTGTTCTGTTCACCTTTAAGTAGCATTTAAAAGTTCGTTAACATCGATATCATATATATAGTCATGTTATTTATAAGGAATATGATACATTCATGCGTATATTGAATGTCTTCGCTTGAAAATTTTCGCCTTTGTAATGTAAAATTTTTAATCAAGTGTTAAATATTGTAACAAACTTATTTTCTACACATTGAATTAAAAAATGGAAAAGGAAACCTGAGGACTGCGGTTAGGAAAAATGCTGAATAGTATGCGACAAATTTGGTCGAAAATTTGGGGAACAAATGCATTCAAAGCTTATACAATTACCAGAATTTGCCTCCACCATTTGGGTAAAATGGTTCTCAGTTCTGTCAAACAATTTTCGTTTCGGCACGTTTAGGTTTTCTGGTTGCACTCACAGCTGAATGGTCCAAGCCCAATTAAAGAATTAGCTAAACACTCTATTGTCCAATCCGGTTTTATCTAGTCAACTCTATTCAATGCGGCATCTGTCCCACTCACGGCTAATTAGCGACCAATGATGGCTGACAATGGAGCATGTAGTTAATCCTTTAATTGGAAAACTGCACCATATCACTGGTGCGACTATACCGGTTTTTATAACATAACATTTAATTATGTAATGCACTGAAGTTAATGAGTAGAAATATAAATTTAATTTATTTATCTTTCGCGATTATGACAAAAAGAAATGCAATATACTTCAATTCCAAATTGACAAAATATTTGCTAATCCAGACACCAAAATATTTAGAACTGACTCTATTGCATCTGCCCATTAATCTGCATCAAAATCCAGAACAGGAAGATGTCAGTGTGAATAAATTCTGATTGTAAACTTTACATGTAAATAACACTGAAAGAGTGCAAATGTACAAAACTTACCCTATTTTAGATATTGTGATTTTCCTTTTTATTCTGCGCCATTTTTCATTACATAAAACAATTAAACACGACCTTTGACCCAATGCTGATTCAATTATGCATTTCCTACATTTCCTACCATTTTCGAAATGAACTTCAGGGTCATTCCACGCCAAATGAACCAGACGCGTCACCATACTGTCTCCGATTTCGTTCAAACTTTTTCTAAAATTAATTCACACTAATATAAGAACCCATCAAATTTTGTTTGTTTTTAAAA
>JAQIWR010001649.1:0-13052 GCA_034695945.1 Glomeris hexasticha
ATTAAAATCATGTTCAATGTAAAACTTGTATGAATAATTAATGACTAATGCCTCGTGGCTTCGGTCTGTATTCCCCCCTACCCCTGTGAGGCCAACTGAGTCTCGATGTTGCTCCTCCCCCCTAAAATGGACACGAAGTTTGTGCACGCTCCCATAGAAACAATAGGGACGGTGATTGGAAAGGGAGTATTAAAACAAAGAAAAGGTTTGTGGAAAGGGTGTAATGAAACAAAGGATATTAATCCCTTGAAATTTAAGAATTTTGGGAGAAAATGGTGTATGCTATACACCCTTTGCAAATGGTGTGCAGAAACACTTAAAATGGTGTTAGCCACAAGACATTGCAGTTACACCATATATGGCGCAAAAATACACCATATTTTCTTAGAGAGTACAATAAATTCCGAAATTGGCTACCTCTGGGAAATTGTAGCACACTGCTTGCAGAAACGCCTGAAATACAGCTTCGAAAAATATATCATTTTGCATATAAATAGTAAATTTTTTAACCGTTAAAGTGGAACCATTGTATTGAATTGACGAAACACAATTTAATAAGTTTTAGGCCAAACCGTCGGAGATATGCTAATTGGGGATGCATCTCAAATTTATTTAACAGTTTTAACAGTTTTAATAGTTTTAAATTAGCCGAGTAATTAAATAAGACTTACCTTTATGTCCGTACAAAACATCCTGTCAAAATCTTTTTCCGTTGCTGAGCATTATCCGTCAAAGTTGTTGCTCAACGATCGTAGAAAATGGTAAATTCAAAACCAGGGAGGTGCGGTCGAACATAACGCTTCCGGGAAATGGCGCCATCTTAGGCAGCAGCGTTATCATTGACCAGTCTTTCCCGCCGTTCCTGGTTTTGAATGTACACTACTGGCCAGAAGTATTGTCGCGTACTATGTGCTGCCGAAAGTAGACTGACTCCCAGCGCCCCTAGTGAGCTGGACGAAAACTTCTGCACTGCTATACCAGTCCATGTTAGTGTATAGTTTGCACTCCCCTCACCAGGGGCGCTGAGAGTCATTCACCGTTCGGCAGCACACAGTACGCGACAATACTTTTGGCCGCAAGTGTACATACCGTAATAATAATTTTCACTGACTTATGGTTTTGTGTTGCCCAACCTCAAAATTGTTTCATGTTGTTTAACTATAATATACATTTCTTGTTGTACTTTCCCGTTGAAATGAAAGAAGCTAGGCCCTTTAACAACTTTCCAATAATGTAACTACAACTCGATAACACATCAACTAATAGTCAGATAAATTTACATTTACATTTTTTGGATCCACCGCCTAAACTTACACGTCTAAGGCCGCATTATTGTTTTATTTCTATTAGCCATGCAAAAACTATAAATAAAATACGAAACTTGTGCAACTCGGATATTAGATCTGCAAAATCGTAATTTCTTCATAATTCTGCAACGCTGGCAATAAATGCCCAAAGAATCTGATACTTTGCAAAGGTTCTTATCTTACATGTGTCCATCCATACACAAATATCAATGAATCAGATGATGTGAACTGTGGTTAATTTGACGCGAAATGACCCATACAACTGCTTGCAGAAAAAGATGCATCAATCGAATGGAAGGCTTCAGCTGCTTCAACTTCCGTGTCATCGTTAACCACACGTCCTCTATTGGTGACTATGTCTGGTGAATTCGGTGGCCATGCCCGAGAATAGGCCGATATACATGAAAAGATGCATTATCTTGCTGGAAAATTGCTCAGGAAAATCCAAATCAATGGTTGTTTTCCAGTATGTTGGTGCAATTCAGTGTCTTCCCAGTCTTCAATAGTTCTACTTTGCTGTTCTCTTGCTAACATAACACGAGTCATACGTTGAGCAGGTGTACAAGACAAACTCATGAAGACATTGGATAACAAACCTACTGCTAATCCTCACACCATTTCAGAGATGAAGCAAAACTGCTTCTCATGACACTTTTCAATAATTCAGTTGCCTGTCTTTTGGTTGTTCCTCCATTTTTCACATCTAACATCTGCATAAAACGTTGCAAACACCCACAATTTCATCTAAACTTTTGGCACAGTAATGTGTCATATATCGAGTGATCACGTCTACTTTTACCTGCCTTCATAGTTTCATTTCTTCAAAGACAACTTCTATTCTGCTAATAAAGTAAAAAAAATTGCCTACCTCTGCGCTCAATATCTGTGTTTGCTGCCATAAAGGACGTACAAAGCAGTTTCCCTACGACGTCAAAGTAACGCCACTTTTTCTGCGCTGCTTTTGGACTCATGCATTTATCAACAAGGCGGTGGTAATGTTTCTTAAGATGGTGCCATCGACTGCGGATCTGAGTGATATCACGCTGGAAACCCTCGCGGCTAAGGTGGTCCTGTACTTTCAGCACAACTGGAGTGATAAGGCCCCATCGTTTGTTCATGAATGGACTGTTCTTGGACAGTGTCTGCAACAGGTTGGCAGTCTCCTTAACAGTCCAAGTTCTGTCTGCGTGATTCAGTGTCCATTGATTTTGCTCTTCTTCGATATCCAAGTCATCGGCATCAAAATCATCTTCAGTTGGTTCAGCATCTCCATCTTCAGGGGTTCCTTCAGCCGCAATAAGGAATTATTCATTAGTACAACAGAGCTGTATACCTCAACTTGATTGGTTGGCTGGCATTAGCCAATTGTGTGCGTCAAAATCTAACAAAAAAGCATTGCATACGAATGGTTTACTATACTGCCAGAGCGGTTTTTACTCCTGATAACTTTATAATTCCTTCACCAGAACATGCATTCATACCTATATTGATAGTATTCCCAACTTCTGTAGAGGTTAACTAGGTTTAATCAATCCTAAGACATGATCATTTTGAAATACTACACTGTGACAAACGTCATATTTCCTCTAAAGGTGTCCAAAATTTGAAGATAAACTGTTCTACCTCCTAAAGAAATGTTATATGCAGTAACCATGCAAAAAGTATGCAGCCGTAATATTGAGCAATTTTAGCTGTGAAGGATGCAATGTTCAAAATACAACCATAGCATGTAGTTGGAATGTGCATGCAGCTACCAAAATTTCCTGAAGGGACATTCTTACTTTTTTCTTCCTATGACAGTAATTTGGTTTAGAAATGAACAGTGATGTGTAAAGAGCTGTTTCAAAGTTATGAGCAAAATGATAAATTGGATAGGGATAAATGTTGCTAATTACCATCAACGGTTTTGTTGGTCTGGTGGTTTTCATGGATATCAGAGCCAGAGGTTGGAAGCAGCAATTGTCGTACCCTGCGGAAGAACTTCCATTGCTGTGTGGCCACATCCACACTAAGGCCTTTGCCATCAATCCACTGGCACTGCCGGCGCATGTTATGCCACCGGTTTCGGATTTGAGCAGCTGTCTTTGTGTACCCTAATTTGGCCATTCGCTCTTGCACTTTGCGGTATAATTCACAGTTCACCCACCGAAAATCTGGATTCTTGTATTCCTGTCGAAACTTCTCAAAATAGCCGAGTAGAACATCAGTTTCCTTGTCAGTCCAAGTGCAAGAAGTGTTGTCTGAACCTGTGACAGACAGCCAACAATATTTTATCATTTGGCAGCATGGTCACATCAAGTGAACAGCATGCAATATCAATATATACCCATGGAATATTTTAGCTATAGAAGTGCTGTTGAGTTTGCCAATTTACGATAAGAAAGTCAATATATATAAATTCACAGGTTAATTGCTTCATAAGAAGTTAGGTCATAGATATTTTGCGGACGACCAAAGCAATAAAATTACAGAGGATTGAAAGTTAAGTGAGGTGCCCGAAGATTACAATCATTTAAATACAATTTCTCTATTATGAGTTATTCCTAGTTCATTGCATGATATGACTGTTAAAAGTTCTTTGTGTAGTCAACGTAGTAGAATTGCCAAAAGAAACTGCTCTTTACATACATCACAGTTCAATATCCCATTATATGTCACAGCTACTCAAATTCGTTACTATTGTAGGCCTAATTGGGATTACATTCTTTTACTAAATTAGGTCCAATTAAAACATTCTGGGTAACTGAAAACAAGTTCGATTTTCAGGTGTTGAAAGCTGAACAACACTTCAATTGAACATGAATGCATATCTGTCGGGTTAGTTCAATCTGTTATGCATGCCAGCAATTTTTAATTTGCAAGGTCTTTTGTGCCAAAATCTAAACTCTTTCTTACATGCTCGCCTATAGGACACCCTCATGTAATAGCCGAACGTTTTCCTAAGGACTACCTTGTACTCGTGTGTATGTCGCCCTCAAGCATACACGTTTTAGCTAATCTAATAACAGCTCATAATATTTAGTGCACCTTTGCCCATGGATGTACGTAAAACAGGTAGGTTTTTGGACCCGTTGAATTCACCTATGGGTTTGAAAGTCATACTCATCGTGAGTACTGCTTGTACATCCTTCTCGCCACCAGAGGATCTCATGATGACATTTATTAAAACTTGTTGAGTTGTTCTGTTCAATAAAAACTTGCTCATTTGATTGCCTTTGTTTCTGGTTTATATGACTTCCAAACGCAGTCCTCAGTAAATTTATGGACACCCATGCATATTAAGTTTATTTCGTAACTTGAAGTTACGACTGGTTTGTAATTACTTTTGACCTCAATTATTTTTCTTGGAAAAGAACATGCATATTACGAGTAATTTATGAACTGAAGAGTTCACTGGGGAATGAATTAAATAAATAAACCCTTATTTATTAGCTACACTTTCAAAGAAATCTGTGATGTAGGTATTTGCTGCGGCAAATACCCGCGATTTCAGCAGATTGTGTTCAAGATGAAAACGAAAATTATAATTCCAGAAATGACAAACTTGTATATTGTTCAAAATTTGGCACCGAAAGTGGCCATAAAATCTGAACATCAACGTAGGACATATGTTTCAATAATCACCGCTTTTCCAATATTGTGCCAGTTGGGAAAAAGCCGCAATATGGTTGGCAGAAAATCACAAGGAAAAGTCATACAAGATCAGGATGTTCTAGGTCAAAGTTATAGGTATTATTTCCAAAATCTTATTACATTTTCCTATAGCTTTTTACTATTGTAAATTCTTCCATGGGGAATCACAATAACGTCTACATGCATCAGAGTCGAAAAGTCGACCATTTAGGTTTTTAGAGTCTGAAAAAGTTCAACACCAATGCAGACATTGTAGCCGTGGGCGAAATCTGCATGCTCTCTCTTCAAACGGCAGGATGGGTGTCTGAATGCCAATGGCCAACCATTCTAACGAACCCCAGTACATACAATTTCCTTGTATATTGCTTAATTAATTTGGCCAAACCTACTTACCCTATGTACCTTGTCTAGTGCTGAAAGGATAAGATCTATATGAAATATGAAGTACTAGTTCAATAGATTGTAGGCAAGTATGCGGGGACAGATCACGTTGAAAAAGAGACATGCCAACTCAACTGCTGTTGACGACAAATTCATTTGCAAGCATACGTTCAAAATTCACTGGCATAGAAATAATAAAATACCACGGTGGAGCCAGCAGGTGATGCAAGAATGGTCCAATGCATCTCAGCTATTTAAAACATACTAAGTGGTCCGAATTGAAGAACTGCGAGAATGAAGCCTATATATACGTATATAAATAAACTCGGCTAGAAACAAAGGGGAACAGGCTTGCTTGCATTCCCTCGGATCGTCCCTTTTTACTGTCCCTGGAAACTGCAGTTAGTTCAATTCACAAAACTTTAAATTGGAGTGGCAACAAACTTTCGCATTTACAGCGACAGGAACTCCAAATGTGACTTGCATATCACAGAGATCCGAGCACTTATGTAATATTATGAATACCCTATGAAAATGGATTATTTGTCCCACCTTGCATACCAGGGAATAAACTTAGCATTGATGGTTACAGAAACGTTTACAGCAATTTAAAGGTATTGACATAAATAATATACCCTGTCACACACCAAGAATGCAGTACACCTCTTCACAACGATAGTCATCTGCCTGAAGAAATAGTTCCCAGAATATATATGTTTAAAGGCTGGTCACAATCTTGGAATGGGACAGGGTATAGTGAAAACTAATCTCTGAAAATAGTTTTCGTATACAACGTATTTACCTGGACCATTCTGCTGTGCTTCGTCACCAGAGGATACAGGACGCAGCAACTTGTCAACTCGTTCATAAAAACGCCACACATCATTGGCCTGACCAACAGGCAAATGCCTAGTCCTCACACGTCTGTAATGTTTCTTCAGATAGCCCCATCTGTCCCTTATCTGGGTGACAGTTTTCATTAAGCCTGCATTGCGCATCTTGCGTTCAATCTTTTCAAAATATGCCTGAGGTATGTTTTGTTTATCCAAATCAATTTGCTTGTTGAGGAACTGGTACTGTTCAACGCACTGCAGCAGTACATCTGTTTCTTCTTCAGTCCAAAAATGAGACTGTCCATTACCAGTAGACAATTCATTTGAAGAACTAGCAGCAGGTGCTATTGATGCGGGAGCAGGAGCTGGAGCGGGCATTTCTTGCTTTATGTCCGGCGTCGTGATGCAAACTGCAATGTTACATAAAAAAAAACACCAGACAAGTTATTATACCAGAAAGGTAGTCACTATATATTACAGTCAGGAAACCCCACGAATTACGCCTTGACCTGACCGAAGAAGAGCATTTTTTTAATGCTGTGTTTCCACAATATGATTTCGAGTGTGAACCACAATTGGTAAATCTATGAAATGGTCCTTTTACAAAACGTGTTCAACGGAACCATTGGATTTCATGTAAAAATTTGTGTATTCCAACAATAAATAATTGGGTAGTCTGTCCAGAGTTAACAGGAGAACTGACACCTAATTATCTAGAATTTAGATTGTAACAAAACTGGTGTTTTTGGGGAACTGGAAGTGAGAACTCACTGCATTTTTGGGTAATTTTTTGGCTGCGCGGACTTTGAGTTTGCGGTTTGCGGTTCTCGGTGAAGGAAAACTTTGATGAAATTGTAATACAAGTATAGTTGGACATCTGGTCAACAGCTGGTAATGCAACAATCGCACTACGTTAACGTTTGGCACCTCAAACTGAATTTTAACAAATAAATGGGCGGAGCTACAAAATTGTGCTTAGATTGCCAACAACTTTTTTTAACAATTCACCAACATTTCTTTCACCATGTTTTCCACGTTTCGCAATGCTTAACTCGTTTTTTTTAAAAATGAGGTGTCAGTTCACCTTTAAACAATTTACATAAATGGTATATTTACGGCTGAATTTCTCTCAAACTAACTTTTCCCATTTAGCCCCACCCATCAGGTGGGGCTAAACGCTCTACCTTAAATAAATTAAATCATCTGTAGACTCCAAACGCGAAAGGAAGTTGGATTGTACCTATAGTTCAATGTAGGTTGTGCATTTTCGAGGCGGGATGCACAAGTATCTATAAATAATAACAATCAAAGCAAGCATATAGCTTATAGGTTGCTTTGCTGCACAGCCCATGCAAACTTCTATTTGTTTACTTCTATTGTCAATAGATGGTGCCACTGCTGAAACGCGCGGCACTGACGCATACATGTGAACGAAAAATGCATGTGCACATTGCACGGCAGTGACGTGGAAAACCACATGCGTCACATTGTGCTGTGCACCACAACACGCGGTCCTGACGCGTACATGTGAACCAGGCACAGACATGATGTGCATCAACCCATGCAGCATGAAGCAAGCTTGTGAATCAGGCACTGATATATGTATTTCGTGTTGCATGCAGGAGAACTACCTGGAATGGTCATGCATCATTGTCTTGGGTTTTCCACACTGTCATAACAACACAGTCGCCTTCCATAAATTTCCAGTTTAGTTATTTGTCCTGAGCCGGGCTGTTAGCACGGAATGTACATATCCTAATAGATCGATACATTTGTGTGTCTAGTAATATAATAAACGTTGTAACTAACGGTCAGCATGTATTCGCCAGGTCATAAAGGCAGGGGTTACACTGAGGGGTGCTAAAACGCTTAATTGCGTTCTGAGAATCGCCATTTGCCCCCTCCCCCCCCCCACACCAACCACCTCCCTTGTATAGATGTAGAATATATGGCGATATATACAGAGGCAGCATTCTGGGATTGTCATGTGGCATGGTGGTGGTATGTATATAGGCAATGGTATATAGGCACGGACAGGGGCCGTTCCGAAACACATCAGCGTCATGTGGTGTTCCGGATATATGGCGAATGGCAATCGCATATATTGAGTGCAGACGTTGCCGGATGTCACAGCGGATGGCAAAATTTAATAACTGCAGGGATGGAGGAGGCATGCAACCCAAAAGCCCAACCCACACACATGCACACACACAAACGGGCCACAAGCAACGGCGCCACTCAAATAGCTTGCAAATCAAATCAGCAGATGGCGCAAAATCGCGTTCGCAGCAAATCCCAAATCCTGTTGCATCGCTGGATCCGTATAAAATTCCGCCCATTATACCCATCATTATTATATCGTTGAAGAAAAAAATGTTGATACCAGAACAAGGAAAGGATAAGGGGACAAAGTCAAAAGATCATGATCCCTTTTTTCCAGAGGCGGGGTTGTTCCAAGTGTCATGTGACCTGGTTAAATATAAATAATCCAAAAAGAACTGTGACAAACAAACTAAACACAGCTGTGATCCGCCTAATCAATTTTATCCGCATAAATTTCACTCCAGTACAGACATTTCTAAAATCCCAACATTGTACATGGAGAACTCTGCAGCAATATTATGCAAAACTTTACCGATGATATACAACTTTGAAAAAGTTTAACAAAATCGACGACTTTTTGGCCGACAACCACCTCAACAAGTTGAAACAACAAATAAACACAGAGTATTTTCGCCCATAACACATCAATAATTCTTTTCACATAATAAATTGTTTGCCTTTCTAAAAATATACTGTTTCTGAATTGAAATATATTTATTTTAATTTTTTTTTGGACAAAATTCAATACTGGGTCCGGTTGGTTATTTTTAGTAAAAATATCACTCGATATTGCATCCACCAGGTCGCTATATGAAGTTTCGACTGTACTTCAAAATTTTTTACTTCCACATTTACACAAAATTGAGTAATAGATGGTGTTGTTATACTGTGACCACATTCAAGGTTGCACCGATCGGTGTACCATCAAAGGTGGTATGACTAACAATAACAAGTTTAAAACAATTAAAACATCATATTTTATGGGTGTTGCCAACTAACAGTATGACAGTAACTTCATGTTTTCAAAAGTTAAACCCTCTTTTGAGCGGTTTATAGTTCCCTGTGGTGTTCTACTCAGTGCAACCTTGACTGTGAGCAGAGTATAGACAAAAAACAAAGTTCTCTTAAATATTACCTACTTTTGGTACGTTGAATGTAAATTTCGACTCACATACTGTTATAAAACTTTTCAATACAGTGAAGTCCAATGTATACTGATACATATATACTAAAATTGTATTGCGGCTTTTATGAATTCAAAAATTTTTCGAGAATAAAATTGACGTTAGGCCAAAATCACATTATACAGTACAAATATAAAAATATTACTGCTGAAATGTAATGTCTTATGGATTGTGAATGCCGAAACTTACTGCTCCACTTGCTCCGGAATTGTGTATAACAATGTAAACGGGTCAACAGTAGCCTATATGGACTGCATCATGGACTATACACATGAAGCCAACTGTTTCCGAACTCAACCAACCGAGAAAGAAGTGAAGTCAAAAGGAAGGGTACATCTACATGTATTGGTGGGGCCGAGGGAAGAAAGTACTATAAACCATGGCACATGATGACCTTTCTCGTGTCAGACATGGGCAAGAAGTTAGTAGTACAACAGTGCAACTTTGACGGTTCAGTGTAGTATAGTACATTAGAGAGGGAAGAGGTCAGTGTTGGGGCCATTTCGTGTGGAATTATAGCGAAATGGGTTTTTAGGAAGGCGACGGAGACGGACACCAAATGTGGCCTTTTGCACGACCTCCATCTCCTTGTTCGACATCCGACTTCCAAGATTGTACAACGTTTCATCAAAACGCAGCGTCAACTGTCCGTGACTCTTGCAAGACTTAAAAACGTGCCACGTGACCCTAACCGACCCAAGAGTTGCTCGTTCCTTTTAGGACACATCGAAAAACATCACTGGCCGCTTGACCGCTTCAATGACCAACATGAATCACAATGACACCCGTTTCGATCATGACTCTTCCCTCACTCACCCTTACAAATCTTCCTGCACAACACCCTCAAAAAACCCACCCCTATATGTCACCATCACCCATTCTAAGCACCAAATTCGGCCCCCATATTCACTATTGGTAGGTATATATGCTCCAAACCTTGCTCTAAAATCTGCACTAAACCCAAAATACAGCAGTGTGCATCGTTTTACACGGATTTATTTTACACGGGTTTCATTACACACGTTGCAAATTATTATTACATATAAGACATTTTAAAGTCTGAAATTATAAGGAAATTACATTAATTATAGGTAACACAAGGTGTAAAAACTGAATATTTCATACTCCTTACTTTCTGATGTCCCAATACCGTAAATTTTCTTATAGAAGCCCGGGCTTTTATTAAAATGTTGGATTTTTAGGATGGGCTTCTAATTCAAACTCGGCTTCTATTAGAGACTGGCTAGAATATAATGGCGCTTTCACAAGTGGAGTTCGTGCAGATTCGGAGTCTTGTATTGGGAACCGGCTTTTAATCATTGTCTGTCCTAAATGACCCGGCTTCAATTGGAAACCGGCTTTTAATTGTTAGAAAATATACGGTATATAAATTCAACACGTATGATTACGAGTTTATTACCATAAATTTTCTTATAGAAGCCTTATAGAAGCCTTATAGCAGCCTGAAAATCCAAAATTTGAATAAAAGCTTTTATCCAAATTTTGGATTTTCAGGAGGGGCTTCTATTAGAGACCGTCTTTTAGTGCCATTTACATGCAAATATACAAATTCAATACCATGTATACCCTATGAAAGTAAGCTTGTATTGGGAACCGGCTTTTGATCATTAATGTCTGTCATAAATGATCGACCCAGCTTCAATTGAAAACCGGCTTTTGTTAGAAAATATATGGTAGGCTATACGTAAATCTATGAAGGTTGGACTTTAAATTGTGACGAATTATCCGGGTGTAATCATGGTGTTACGAATTATCCAGGTGTCTAATTAACGAGGTTTGACTATAGCCTATATGGTTTATAATTAATATAAATTTCTTTTTTTTTTTCATCAAATGTGCAACTGAATAATAATAGATATTTCATTTTCGAATAAGCCATTATATAATGTTGCTGGTTTTACTTTCAACACTTCCTCGGCTTATTTTGGGTCTGTTTATTTACCTTCATTTAAAATATTGCACCAAACAACATTTGGGACTGTTATCAACATACCATTCCACCAAATTTTTCATCACATCAAACAAGTATAGCTATATTTGCAAAAATTGCTACTAAAACATTTTTACCACGTTATTTCTTTTTCTAAATATATATATACAAAAGAAGCTCGTTACTTCAATGTACATACATAAACAAAAACTTCTACTGTTGTAAACATTGGTACTCCTGACACATAGCCTATAGACTGTATAAACAAACTAACCACTCCCACATTTCAGCAAACACATGGTACACTTTTTCCATATATACACAATAATACCAACATTAATACAGATTAAGATTTAGCAACCTGAACTATAGGTGCCACATGCCCTTTATTACACAGTACAGTAGTGAATATCCCCAAAAACTGTCTCATTAGTGAAGTTGAACTGCATTCTGTTTGTTACATCTATGGCAGCTAGGATGTTAATTGGAGTTACTAGCAAGGGACCGTTGGACCACCCTGTTGGGAACACCATGGTGAAGGTTGCTCCACAAACCACGACCACCAACCACACATGCACCAAACTGAGGAGTACACTTTTCGGAGCTGGGTTACGTTTTAATAAGCACATATATACAAATTGGTGTTTGTGTGCATCGAAGACGATGGTTCAAGTCTGGCATATGTTGAAAACAGCACATAACGATATCCCCCGTAGAGAACCTCCCCTGTAGCACACACAGTGTACATACTTTACGTTACACAACTCACCCCCACCCCTAACAAACCACACCCACCACCCCCCATCTTTCACATTCGTTCATGGCGCATGCGCCAGAATATTCAGACACTGTTGAGCCGCCGCGCCTTGGTCACACGAGACAATGCCACCATTAATCATCTTTTCTTAGCAGTCACTAAGACAGCGTCCAAGGGGGTTGCAACAAGGTTGAGGGGGTGGGGGTGTCAGCAACTCACTTCCTCCAACTCCCCCATACCATAATTCTTGCATTTTTACTCCCCATATGCAACTCTGACCTCGTAGTTCACCCCCGATGACACAGAGGGAGCTGCAAGATGTACTGTTTTTTTGTACATTTCACATGCTAACATGGGCAAAATGCAAAGGTTTGTCATCTGGAATTCAACGAGTGGCCGTTAGATGGCGCTTCAGGTGCTTCAGGGTGTCTACTGATACTGGAAATCCTGGATATCCTGAAATTATACTGGAATATTTTTTCTTTATCCGGGAAAATTTATAATTATGTCCTTCAATTTGATTTCTGTGTTCCTCTTTTAATTTCATTGGAACAAAATATATTTTCCAACCACAAATCTTTTGAAATTCACTGGTTCATTCCAATTATACATCAGTTTGCATAAAAGGATTAATGTGGTTTGTTATATGTATATTTTAATCGTGTCCTGGAAAAAAGTTAGAAATATCCTTGAAAATCCTGGAATTTTGAAATTAAAATTTTGTAGATACAGTGATTTATCAGGTGTTCTAAAATCCCTTTAAATTAGCATAAAAGAATTTAATCATGCACAAACATATGTAGACGCATTCTTAATTTATTTAGAAATTAAAGGAGAACTGACAGGGTTTTTTTTAATGTCACCGATTCTAGTGAGAATTTTTGCATGCAACATTCAAAATGT
>JAQIWR010001650.1:0-13051 GCA_034695945.1 Glomeris hexasticha
CATTTTGTTTTACCACGAACCATCTGATCATATCATGTTTACACCAGTGTGTAATAATGTAGGCCTACAACATGATCGAATATTAAATTATCTTATTGTGTAATTTAATAGTTTAATATTGTTTTAATTTTTAAGAGCTGCAATTTAAGCTATATGCATGAAACCATTCTATAAATTTTAAATTCTTCTGTCATATGTACTGCAGTAGTTAAATTCCATCTGCATTCAATCATCCATTTATACTCGTACAATTCAATTCAATTATCTTTATTTATATCTTGTTTATACACACCATAGTCTATGTATACACGAAGGAAAAGAACCAAAACATAGCCAACGACCCCACGGGCAATCCGACACGACGAGCGGAGGCGGAGCAAGGGCGGAGCGCATGGGCGAAAGTCTCGCCGAATCTCGCGCGATGTGACGGGATGCGGTGAATCTTAGCTATCCCTTCTTCATGCCGGTCGGTTTTCCTCGTTCATTTCAAATTATATTTTGGACAAAAAAAGAAATTTCAGCATGATAGCGTGGAATGAATATGGTAGAATATATAATTTGATGACGAATTGTAAAATTGGGAAAGCGAGGAACGGGTTTTGGCGCGTGGCGATTGTCTAGGCGTGTGACGTCATACGTCCGCCATACCTGCCTCTGGGCTGCATTTCTCATCAGTCTGCAAACTATGCCAGTGCAGCGTGAACCAGTGTGCCTCGATCGATAAGCACGTTTTTACTTTCTTACTACTAGACAGCTACAACTTGAAACATGGGACTATTACCGTTGGAGTTTACCGATTGTTTGACTGACAGTCCTTATTTCCGAGACACGTTGCATTCTCACGAAAAGGAGTTGGAAAAAACGAGCCTAGACATCAAAAACCTCGTAAAGGATGTCAAAGATTTGTTAACCGCCTCCAAAAGTAAGTTGGTCCACGGGTTGGTCACGATGGTAACATGTCTTTAGAACGGCTACCGATTCCATTTATTTTTAGAACGATATCAACAGTTTGTCACGAAAAAATATTTTCGGTTGGGAGGGCGTTGCATAGACCCCCATTACAGTATGGGCGTTGTTGGTGCAATCTGGAAAAGGGATGTAACCTATGGTTTTACCTGAAAATCGCGATAGATTTTTACGTTAAATCTGTGTATTTATTTAACTTATGGTCAACTTTTGAACTTCGCTTTGTCTTAACTTGACATTCCATAGCGTTTACTATGGAATGTTTTTCTATGGAAAGCCTGTGGAAAATAAACATCATGTGATGGTTTCCTATTTCTAAAATCTGACTTTTCCGGGTACATGCATATGTTCAAATTTTATATAATTAATAAATCGAACTTTTTAATTGTGACCATTGTTATGACATATATAATTCTGATTGACCAAAAGAGGCGTTTTTCAGCATTTTCAATATTATAGTGCATATTATTTATTGTACAATTTTGATGTGATGACATTTTTGATGAAATTGTTAATATTATTTTTATGACGTTACAGCATTTAAATTCTACCTTTTCCCCCGGTGAATTGTATGTATTTATTCAGAATAAATGTTAACATATAACTTATATGTTGAAGGGATCTGGAAAATATACAAATTATTATTATACAAAATGGGGCACAGTTTATCTTATCTTAGTTATTTAGACGCCGAATTATTAAACCTAAACTGCCTGGATGTCACGTGGTTTCCGGGCATTTGGGACAGGTTGCTACTAGTATAGTTTTTGCTTTTGTAACTCGTAACTATAATATAACTACAATCATATTTCATACCGGATTATAGACATCCTCCCGGATGCATGATAAAAGTGTTGTGAAATATGCTGCACTTTTTTTTATGGTTAGACTACTTGGAGAATGGATTATATATGGCAACACATTTTCTGAAATTATTTTTCTTGCTGTGTAAATAACCAAGTTGAAACCCGCATCATATATCCCCCATCATACGTATATCCCCCATCCATGCATGTGTTGTTGAATTACACACGAGTATGGTGTACAATGACAAACTTTCCGTGTCTATTTTGCATTTTTTATTTTGTTACAAAAGAAATAACATGTTATTTCCTTACCAAGAAATTCTTACGTTCTTAGCTCATTTGATCCACATAATACGTGTCTGGAAAGCCTCCAATATGAAGACAATTTTGAATAGATTTGGCAAAAACCCTCCCTAGTGACAGCATTGTGCAATATAGAAAAGAAAGAATTAACTTGTACGTCAACATTAATTTAGCAATTTGATGAAAAATGAGGTTGTAATATATGTATATTCAATTATTATGATTCAATTTACGATGTTGCATAGATTTTTATCAGCAGGAAAAATTCAGATTTAACTGGCAAATTAATTTTCAATATATTAAGCATTTTTAAACACTGTTTAGTGTTTTTATTATTTGATGAAATTAAAAACTATAATGATGGGAATGGTAAAATGTAATGTACATTGGAACTTGATTTAAAGGAAATGTGAAGCCCAAAGTTAAAATGTTGACTTTAAGATTATTTTTTGGGTTATCCGCATATGTTGCAAAACGAAAAATAGAAAAAACTGGACAAAATTAGCTTATTTCTAGGGTTTATAAAGAGGAAACCGTTAACGGCTGCCATCTTGGACAATGGCCGCCAAAACATATCAGTTTCTGAAAAGTACATTGAAAAATGTCATGTGAGTCTGGATAATCTGGAAAGAATGCAATCAACCATACAAAAATTCGTGGCGTATTTTTAAAAAGTTGTGTTCGTTTGTGATTTACATATCAAACTTATGATAAACCCTTTTGTGCATGCTTGATATATTTTTAGACCTGTCCAAGGCACAACGAACTTTCTCATCGAATTTGAAGAGCTTCCGTTTTGAGTGCATCGGCAATTCCCAAACGGATGATGAAATTATAATCGGTGAGTGAGGTTTTAGAATATTCTTCCCTGCATAAAATATTTGTGCAATGATTGATTATTTTTTTCGGCAGCCGGTGCTCTGAAAGAATTTGGGCGTTTGGTGGCAGCAGTTGAAGATGAAAGGGACCGTATGGTATGTACCATTGTAAACCCATATGCTAAATCTTGGCAATTTCGAGAGAATCGATCCACTAACCGAATGGGAAATGCAATTGCAGCTTGAAAACGCGTACCAGCAGTTCATTTCCCCTTTAGAGACATTCCGCAAAGAACATGTTGGAGGTGCGAAGGTAAGATTTGGAGAAAATGAAATTCCACCGCCTGTCCGGAAAGATGACACGTTTGCATTTCTCTCTCATCTCTCCAGCTGCTTTTCTTTCTTTTATTTATTCCTCGTCTCTTTACCCTTTTTTCGGTTGACATTTTTGTTTCGGTTTCGGTCACTGCTTCAGGAAAGGAAGAAAAAGTTCGACAAAGAGACTCACAAGTTTTGCCATTCGTTGGAGCGACACTTGAACTTATCCACGACCAAGAAGACAGAAGCCCAGATGAAAGAGGTCGGTTGGGTTGAATTGGCGTGTAGTATACGCTGACTGCCGTGTGTTAAAAAGTAATTGCGCAAACCCTCGTATATAATAATACTGTACGTGTGACGAACGCTTTCGTGCGTATCAAGTCTTCCTTGTTGGGTCAACGGAGACTTAGAGTAAAAGTCAGTAAAATCGCTGATTTATGGCTTCTTGGAAGGCCTCGACTTAGAGAATCGGCCTAATGGTTTCGCGGGGCTGTGCTCATGCTGCCCAACCCAGTGCAATACAGCAAAGTTATTGCTGTGTTTGGGGAGGTTGTGCGACCGATCAATATTATCGATTAGCGAGAGCTCGTGACATCACACAAGCTCTCAACGGACGCCATCATGAATGTAAGCGGGATGTGGCGAACGTTGCGAAGGGAAGCCCCGGCCGTTGACATGGCTGGCACAGGTAATTCTCGCCCTCTATGCCACAACCAGGGGACATGGCCTTTTGAATTGTGGGTTGGTTTGGGGCTTGAATTCAATGGGTCAGTAATGCTTATGGGCCATGTGTGAAGAATGATCTGTATTGGAAAAAGGCGGTGGCTTTTTTCGTAACGGTATACTTGTTGTCAAGGAGATTTGCCCTTGGCCCAGTGATGGTTTTCTAAGATAGTTTGTTATCGTGATGGTTAAGTGTGAAATTACTATGCATGTACTTTTGTGGAATGGTTTACTGGTATGGTTGTCAATGGCGATATTGAACTGCAATCTCTGAAAGGACATTTTAAATTGGATTCATGGGCATAGTGTGGAAAGTTTTGGCGATTCCAACTCCAAAATTATGAAATATTCCTATTCATTTATTGGTTATAAGCAGTGTTTCGAATTAATGAATGATGTTTAAGGATGTTTGTGCTACTTTTTAATGATGAATATTACATTATTTGTTATTATTTTAGGCTGATGCCACATTAGAAATGGAACAGAGAGCCTTCTGTCAGGCGTCACTGGAATACGTTTGGCTACTACAAGAAGTCCAAGAAAGAAAGAAATTTGAATTTGTTGAAACGGTCTGTATTCTGTGCTATGTTATGCTGTTTAGTATCTTTCAGTCGTAACATATGCTTTGAACCAATTTTTCCTCCCAATCTAAGCTTCTGGGATTCATGTACAGTTGGATGACTTTCTATCACCAAGGTCACGAAGTTGCCAGCGATTTTCGTCCATTTATGCTCGACTTGCAAGTCCGCATTCAGAAGGCATGTTTTCTAATTTCTACACAACTTCTGCGCAAGTTTTCTTTCCTTATATTTTTATAATGCAGACCAGAGTTAATTTCGATGCAACGCGCAAAGAAACGGTACATCTGATGAATCATATGTTGATGGAAGTTCGGAAGCCGGTAATGTAAAGCTATTCGTTAAAATGTTAGCAGTATCATGACCCTTGCATGTATTACCTGTGGAATTTAGAAACCAATGGATCCTGGCACTCTGAACAAATTCTGCACACGGCAGGGCTACCTTTTTTTAATGGAAAAAAGTACATACAGGTTGATTAACAGCTCGTAAGTGTAAGAAATAGCTTATAATCCTATTGTATATGCAGAGGCTTTAGGTACAACTTGGACCAAACACTATTGCCAGTATAAGAAGGAAAATAAGTCATTCTCTATGACGCCATATACACAAACAGGAAATGCAGGGAAAACCGTAAGATAAATCATAATGACATGTTTTCATTTTCTATCGCTCTTTATTTACAGTGTTTCCTTGCATAGATTAATCAGGAAACACTAACTCTTAAATCATGTGTTCGTCGTATGTCAGAGTCCATTGAAAAACGATTTTGTTTTGATGTCACTGTGGAAGAAAGGTAGCAATTAATTGCTGCGTGTATGCTCTTTATAGTTAAAATTTGCATTAACACGATTTTATTGTAGGCCAGGAATAGTTTATACATTGCAAGCCCTTTCTGAAGAAGATCGACGACTCTGGATGGATGCAATGGATGGCAGAGAGCCGGTATTTGATTGTCAATAAGAATTTCAATCCGTATAATGCAATTCAACTTCAACATTGTGTCATTATTTTATAGACATACTGCCAACCTGTGGGGACATCACCGAAAGGACAGGAAAGCCGTTTAGATGATTTTGGATTTGCATTTGTAAACAAATGTATAAGTGTCTTGGAGCAAAGAGGTAATATCAATTATAAATAACAGTGTATTGGCATAGAGCATAGATGAAGTTCATAGTTCATAGCACCTTGAGTGCTACTAATTTTGTATTTAGGCACTTGTTTAATCAGCTTTGTATTTTGTGTGCAGGATTAGAAGACCAAGGTTTGTACAGATTAGTCGGCGTCAGCTCCAAAGTCAAAAAACTTTTGTTGATGGGGCTTGGTGAGATATTAATACCAGTAGAAATTCCAGCAAGGTGTCTGCAATAATATCTCATGCTTCGAAATTTTCGATTAGATAAGAAACGTCTACAGCACCTGAATCTAGAAGATGACTCTGAGTGGGAAAGTAAGACTATCACTAGTGCCCTCAAGTTTTATTTCCGCAACCTTCCTGAGCCATTGATGACGTTCAGATTACACAATTGTTTCATCAAAGCTGCAAGTATGCCGGTTAAACAATGGCGGCAAGTGAAATTTTTCGGATAATATATGCTTTACTTGATTTGCAGAACAGGAAAGTCAGCAGTTGAGGGTGAATAACGTGCACACGGTGGTCCACAATCTGCCAATTCCTAACCGAAGCATGCTTCAGCTCTTGATACGTCACCTATGCAAGCAAGTGGTTTCACAAATTAGCCATTGAGAATGTAATTTATGCCTATACGTGATATTTCTTTTCTTAGAGTTGCTGCAAAATCAGAGAAGAATTTGATGACCATTTCTAATTTGGGTGTATGCTTTGGACCAACCTTGCTTCGTTCAAGAGAAGAATCTGTGGCTGCCATAATAGACATAAAATTTGGCAATGTTGTTATTGAAATCCTCATTCAGAATTATGAAAAAGTGAGTAAAACTTTTAGAAATAAAACAACAAATAGCCCTGAATATAGCAACTTCTGGTATTTCTGCATTTTAATCTCATTGTACTCACAATTGGATGGTCTTCTTAATGGAATTAGATTTTTGAAACACAACCAGAGGTTACAGAACTGCCTGATGTTCCTGAGCAGGCTCCTTCATTGACGCCGTATACATTACCAAATCATGTTGGCGGCATTAGTGCGATAACCACCGGCATTACAGTTAGTACACTGCTGCAGTGGTTGTTGTCTTATATGACCTCTTGTTTCTATATGGTACAGTATATGTGATTGTGCTTGACAGAATATGGTCATAGTTCCACCTTTCAACTCTCCTGGCAATAATGGACTGGCTGAACCACCAGGTTGCCAGCGACCTCCTCGAAATACTGGCAAAAAGCCCATTGCAATATTTAATCCGCTTGGTCAGTATGAAATGTTTTGATATGCAAAGCACCCAGGGTTATCTGTTGCTAAATTTTGGATTGGCCATCAGGAATGGAAGATTCAGAAGACAAATCTGGTTCAAACAGTGGTAGTAGTAGTGAAACGGAAAACACTAGAGGAATACCTTCAAAGGAAATTGCACCAAAACCAATGCATACAGGTTGTATATTATTTGAAAGTGCCCTATGAATATTTAGAAATGGCTGTTACTTGACAATATTAGTGTTTTGCTTGGCAAAAAAATGGATAATATGTAGACTAATCCATGTACTACAACGGTCAATCGATAAGGAACCACCTTTATTTTGTAAATAAAACGTTTAATAGTTATTCAAAATCCGAAATGTGTGCATGGAAGCCTCATGTATTAGCTTTATTCAGCAACAAAATTTAGTCTCGGGGCATTTCTCTCATTTTGGCTACAGTTTAAGTACACACTGTTTTTAAAAGTCGGCTTTCTACATAGGAGGAAATGGTTTTCTGAATAATTTTATGCTTTTAATGCACTTGTAATTTAATTGTGTGTTATCCTTTATTGATGCATGCTATGAAATTATTTCTAGTCTTGAATGATCCCACTTCAAAACCATATTCAAGCCGTGGTCGATCATCTGAGGCGATGTGAGAACCACTATACCCATTTGCGATTAATAATAAAATATCACATTTTTACATATGCTATATATTCCAGAAACCATGATACCCCATCACGCAATCAGAAGGAATTAAGGCCATCAAACTTGTGAGCAATTAATGGATGTTTTTTTCCTTGTAGTACTTGTATATTAACAAATTAAGAATGAATGTTTGCAGGTATTCGTCTTCAGCAGGATCTACCGGGAACCTTGTGGCTATTGTTTCCGCAATGCAAGCCCCAAGGTAGTAATATAGTATATTATTTGCTTGTAATACGTTACCTGTAATACACAAACAAATATTTCCCGATTTCTTTAAAAAAAAAGCAGACGAGTGCGGACAATGTACCAGTGCATAGGAGAAAATGATTCTGAATTATCTTTTGAGCCAAATGAAATCATCGACAATGGTATATAAGATGCTGCGACATGCGATGTCGTCAATTATTGAATGATTGAATGGTTTCTTTTAGCACGGCCTTCACGCGAGCCAGGATGGCTGGAAGGAACCTTGCATGGAAGGACAGGATTGATCCCTGAAAATTATGTGGAATATATACAGTGACCAAAAAGTGCCCTTGGCTTGAGCACTTGCATGGACCGATTGCCTTTGTGCCGCTTGCACAAGACTGTTCCTGTTTCACGCGTTCCAGCTGTGTGTCATATTTTTGTTGCAGCTTTATTGCGTTCCACCAAAGGTACAGCAACATTCCAAAATGTGGCTTTTCACCAAAATGGTATTGAATAGTTGCAATGTGCGTGCGCATTGCTGCGCTAGAAATTTGTGCCTTTTAACGATATGAAAATTGTGCCAGTGTTTAGATTGAATTTTTTTTAGTCACCGATAAACAACGATATTACTGTGCCCATTTCCTTGTGTAATGTGACAAATAATGTGGGATGATTCTGCAGGTCAACCATTCGTTCGCATTCCCTGCTTTTATGCAAAACAAACTTGTGAATTTTTGCAAGGGTTGTAACGAAATAAGGGAGGGCGCCTGAGACTGATATTTTTTATATCGTTGCCACATTCCAGCGAATTTTGAAGCCAATTGAAGGATATTTTTAATATATTCCGAAGTATTAAACGACTACTTATTTTGTCAACACATCTGAAATGCATACCACCTACTAATTATTGAAATGATTTTACAATTGAAAAGAAAATGTTAAAAAGCAAATAGCAATTGGCAAAAGTTATCCATGAACTTGGGAAATTCGTCAAGAAGCAATACATTTTTTTATGTAACATATGTATTTTCACAAATTCATTGACTTGTAATTATGTATATCTAACAGAGTTTTTTGAGTTTGTTACAATTGAGCACTTTTACATGATACTTGAATTTGGAGTTATGTTGTTGGCACTATGTATGTATGTAAACTGTCTAAGCTGTTGTGTATATAGCTGCATGCACTGTAATAACCCAACCACCTCAAGCCAAATGTGCATATTACATTAATGTGCACGATGGGCCAACTTCATTGATGCATTTTAAATCAAAGAGTATAGCAATTGTTTTTTTCTTTTTTTCAAATTTATTGCATTTATACAGTATATGGTATATATAAAATAAAGTTTGCCAATTTGTTGTGTGTCGCCAAATACATTGTTTTTAATGATATTGCATATCAGGACTCCAAATTTGAAGTACTTCAAGCGATTTCTGAATTCTAACAGCTGTACGTACAACCTGGTAAGTTATTTAAGCATGAACAAATATTTCAAATACAGATTGCCTGCGGTTTGTTTCCTTGTTAATTATGGAAATTATGCATGGTGACCTTTGTTTTATTTTTTTGTCTTTTGATAAATTTAATCATTTAAATTAAAATGTAACGTTTTCTAATAAGTTTTTAGCACGTGTACAATGTTTCTCGCGTTTCACACCAGATGGCGCCCTGAAAAGTGCTGTTGATTCGGAGAGTAATTTGGAACAACATTTACTTGACCTTTTAATTTGGAGAATAGCAATTGACGATTATCCATCCAATATATTAATTTTGGTAGCGCCATTTCCAATTTTAAATGTTTCTATATAAATTTCATATGATATTTCACGATTTCCGAACAATGAAGCCGATTCTCGTTTTCGTCACTGGGGCCCTAATAAGAATTTGGAACATTTTTTCAAGTACGTAATTAGTTCATTAAATTATTTCGGACGAACTGTATAAAAAGCGTGGCGAAATCCTTCAAAGCCTTGAACGCTTAAACAGATAGTTTATTTACTATTATTGGTATTTATCATTAAACTGGAAGTTAGTTGTTATGGGGGGACCACAAGCGTGTCACACAGTTGGCATCTGGCGACACGTGCGCCGCCATTTTGCTTTGGCGCCATACCTGATGTTGAAGGATTTGGGTATTTTGCGCTCGCGCCGATGAAGAATTCGTCCGGTTTCGGTAAGTATTGACCATTGTAAATCGCAACCGATAACTCGACCGCATCTGCAGACCCATTGGTAAGCGTATTTTTTGGAAAGTCCATAAAACAGAACGACAAATTGAGTTAAGTCGATGCGCCGCCAACGGTTCGTTGTTAGGCTTAAGTTGACCTCGTTCTATGGCGCTTTCCGCGACCATTTCTGCGTCCTATATCGCGTGTTCATGGTCGAGAATGCAGCAAATAGCTACGTATCCTTTGTGGCGACGTTATTTGTGTATCGCATGGAGCTGGGATCAATTTCTAGTCATTTATTTTGTTATGGTCGTTGGGCGGTTCCGGTTAGGCTTAAATTTTGAACTCGTCAAACTTTCCATTCTAGTCGTCAATTCAGGCCAGAAAATCGGCATTGAACAGTGTGGAACCTGTCAATGTGTTTTGTGTGAAAACATATTCGTCTCTTTGTTCTTAGTGAAGGACTTATTGTGTTGAACAGCAGCTAGGTGAAGTGAGAAATTTGCCGATTGCGCAATAGACGGACGCCATGTCGATTTTAGAAAGCAAGATTTTTGTTCGTAATTTGAACGAAAACCGTGAGATATTTTGAAAAGTTCTCAAAAAAACTCTTGTATGTGCAAGCGACCTTGACAATTGATTTTTTTATTTAATTATTTCTTATTACTTTTTTCCAATTAAAATATTCAGATTTAGAATGTCAAATGTGTGTTCCAATGGAAATTTTCTGGGTGAAATTAGTAAAATGTAAATATGGGGCCTATTTTAACGGAGAATAAACATGGTTGACATTGTACCCACAGTATAGAATTTCAATGTACATAAAGCTTTTTTCTATGTTTAATGTTCTGTATGGGAAAAGTTATATACTTTCTGTGACCACTATGTAACATCCAGATATGGATTGTTTCATTTTCTGAAAATAAAACCCGTTTGTAACGTTTCTCGCACACTTTGTTTTAATCATTTTTTGTTTCATTTAAAAAAGTTTTTGTTAAAAATAATTTGCTTCTGCGGAATAAATTTATGGAAATGTCATAACTGATGCAAACTTGATCAAGTGACAATTAAAATTAAAAAATAAATAGCGTCATTGAATTCATTATTGTTATGGAGATGGTTTTAGCTGACAAAAGAGATATGTACCACTAATCAAGCTTGAACAATTTAAAGGCCATAGGACAGGGTAATTTTCGACTTCTTTGATCTTCATGGGAATGCCACCTAAGATAATTAGGCATTTCTGGATTCATCCCTGAAAATCCCAGATTTTTCCGATGAGGTTTAATACAAAAATTGGGGCATTGAAATTGTCGTGTGCAGGCTCTTGTTAGCAAACGCTTGGGCTCTTGATTCTTGCTTGAACAGCGGCTGAAGCAGAGTATGGCATGACAAACGTGTCAGTAATTTCATCAACGCACGCACACGCTGATCAAGCCCATAATGCATAAAAGCATGTACTGTAACTGCAGGCGCTCCATACTGGCAGTGCAGATCAATGGCGCTTTAGCTTACGCATAAACAAACAGTACATCGCACATTTGAAGTAACTTCGCCAAAAAATTGTTTAAAAACATTCTGTGAACGAGAAATGTGTTTTTTATGTCTGATCTTCATGTTCTGTGATTTTCGGATTGGGTTACAAAACCGTGTCCTATCTCCTTTAACTAGTGTCAAATGCCAAGTTCTCCACATTCTCAGCCACTTCTGACACCTGTTTGACGTCATACTCATAGTGGTGTGGTTGTTATACACAACTTTTTCAGCTAGTTTCGAAAATGTTGGTTTACGCTTTAGCTCCGTCATTTATAATTGTCCGTTCAGCAGTTTAGCTATACAAGATTGATAAAAAGTTTGATTTATTCAAAGGTTTCACGAGAGATAACTAATTTCAGATTTTTCAGTTTTGTCTCCACTGCTGTTTGCACATGACCTGCAGGCCTTGCATTCTAATTAATCTGTTTGGATTCTCCTCACTGATAAACTCACTTAATTCTCAGAAGAAAAGGAAAAAAAAATGATGCAGATGAAGTTGAAAATTTGTCATGAAGATAAAAATATAATATTGAGCATGAAGTTCCTGCATAAAAAATTAGGTGGTTGATATCCTTGCGGCTGACTCGAGATTAATTACACATATTCTTCTTTGTTAATTAGACCAACGTTATAGGGTTTCATCCAAAAGCAGTGGAAAAAGTGATTTTTGCGAATCGATAGTGACGTTGGGTGTCTTTTTTGGTATTGCCTATAGTATAGGACATACAAGTTGAGAATAAGATGAGGTCGCGGCTGCGCCTCGCATAAAGATGCTGCAAATGGCCTATGCTAGGTGCCATGTTTGCGGTCTACAGATGGCCATTTCAAAGCAAGCGCGCAAAATGATGCAAGTGTCTTCTTTTTTTTTACCCTGCCCTCTTGCGTGGCACTGTGCCTTCCTTTTGTACAATGGCGTTCGTTTTTAAAAGGGAAAAAAGCACCCAAGCAAGACTGAGGTTTTTAAATCGCTAGATTGCAGTTCAACTTTACACGCACCATTCGCCATAACGATTGGAGGGCATGTCGTATATAAGCGGCTATAGTTCAGGCGATTGAAAGGGCGATTTGTATGAGCCAAGTTTGCCTAATGCATGGAACTTTCATTCCCAGGGGTGCTTTTATAAATGCCATTTTCCGGCCTTAATGCATTAAATCGACATGACGCTGATACAGTTAGACTTCTCGGAATTTACATAATTGATCATATATGTGGGAATTTGGGAATTTATATCCTGCGGATATAAAATGCATGGCCCCTGTCTGCCATTTGTCTCCTTGCAAAATGCGATTTATCCTCCAACGTATTGAGTAGACATTTGTGTGTGGATATATCCACAGTTAAGAGACCATTAAAAGCATAACGTATTCAATTCTATAAACTAGATACTGTATAGGTCGGATTAAAGAAGCAATATAATAATCTGCAGCCAAGAGAATTTACGTATATTTTAAAAGCTGTTTGTGTATAGATTGTGTAGGCGTAGTGGAACACAGGTACGCGTCGTTGTAAGAGAAAACGTAAAGTTTATTTGACTGGAGTAAAGTTATACAC
>JAQIWR010001651.1:0-13045 GCA_034695945.1 Glomeris hexasticha
TGTGTCGAAACATGTTGGTCGATTAAAGAAGACCTAAAAATCTATGAGTTTTGGAATTATTTTCTACTCTACATTGTATTAAAACTCATAATTACTCCATCACAATGCTACATGTATCTTTGCATAAATGATTATGCATGGCTAGCATACATACCTGAACTTTGGGTGCATTGCCAAAGATGACCACTTCATCCCAATGTATCTCAAAAGTTTGATTATTACGTGTGCTCTGTCCAAGACCAAATACACTACTTCCAGACAAGAGGAATACGGTGAACTCCACGTAGTCTGGCGCGAAGAACATCGGTGACCCGCCAAGCGCCATTATACGTTTCCCATTGCGATTGGTGACATTGAGCATGAACCGTGAACCTTCATAGGAACTGCTGATGATATTTTCACAAGATACCAAAGTAACATCATCGGATGGTTGCACAGTCTCCTCAGACATGCTGATGGCCACGCGCGAATCGCCCGTACATTGCACTCGCACGTTAGCGGTTGTCGGTGACACTCCGGAAACTGTATAGGAAAAGTCTGGATATAGCATGAGGGAGATGTCATTGTTGGGATTGGTGTCAACTTTAGAAACTGTGTAGGAAAATTCGGATGGGGTAAGATGGAAACATCGCGGGATCCTCAAATCGGCGAGCGCGATCTCCGATGAATTGTCCCAGCAACAACCCATGTTCCAGCAAGTCTGTTGGGTGTTAGGAGATCCTGGTGCTACACATTCTACCCTGTGAAGGAATTATAAAACGAATCCAAAATTAAGATAGAACACCGAGAAAGATTTTGACAAAGTAAACCGGTTTTTGCATCGGACCTCTTATCGATGTCGGTGGTGCAGTAGCGATGAGTTTCCCGGTAAGCTTCTTTCCCAAAATGAATAACAATCCAAGGAACAAGTGTTGCAATAAGAAGTACAATTACCATTGCTAAACATATTCGGGCTGCTGTTAGTACATTCTGGTTACGCGCGATGTCCTTAGAAGACCTTCGTTTCAGCGGATCTGACAATTAATATAGGTATGTATAAAATGAGGAATGTTTTGTATACTTTGTGTAACCTCACCCAATATCTTCCAGGAACTTGGATGTTTACTCACCTTTGTCATTGCTGTTGCTGTATGGATTCTCAGATGGTAGCATTTCCGTATCGGCGGCGTAATCCTCGTTGACCAGGTAGGCACGAAACTTTCCGAAACAGTCCCCCATCTTGGGGCTCTTAATGTCAG
Source organism: Glomeris hexasticha (assembly GCA_034695945.1). Taxonomy (NCBI): domain Eukaryota; kingdom Metazoa; phylum Arthropoda; class Diplopoda; order Glomerida; family Glomeridae; genus Glomeris; species Glomeris hexasticha. Next base: position 1,239 of record JAQIWR010001651.1, read on the forward strand.
TGAGCACCAGAGCAAGGTAATATGTTGTTGTTCAGTTAGATGCAGTCGAATGCAATAAAGCTGACGATATTGCATTGGAATCGACTGATAACGGTATCTATCTACCTTGCTGATAATACTAATAGCGAGCGGGGTATATGTGGTCACGAGTGACAAGTTTAAATATAAGGAAAATGCCAGTACAGTAGAACTGCCTTAAACAAATACCCTGTAAACTAATATCCTCTCTATACTAATACAAAAAGTGAAAATGGTTTTTTTAAACAACTTCACCCATTAAAAACTTTAAATAATATGCAGTGTTAAAATTATTTCAATTGAAGTTTTAAATATAAATAGATAGGTGCAAACTTTCCATGTAACTTTTTAACTTCTAATAAATAAATGCTCCATTAAAACTCCTACTTCTATTGCTGGGCATAAAGAAATATAATTCGAATTTCATGTACAATTTATGTACTACATTTTTTTTTTTTTTAGATATGTACATAAAAATACATCAATCTATTGGGGATTAAAGGTGAAATGACAGGGTAAATTTCTTGCAACCGATGTCTCTGAAAATTTTCCCATGCATGAACAACATTTATTTGCATATGTCCAATTTTTTTTGTAATTTTTCCACCGATTTGTTTTTTAAAATAAAAATTCTCAAATTTGCCCTAAAATAGGTCCTCAAAATTTACATCCGGGACAGTGCGTATGGCATGCCGCTTGCACCAAAGCGTGCTAAATGCCTCCTAGCCTCTCTGCGGAGGCCCAAAAACACAAACTTCTATCTGTTAAAACACTTGGAATAAATTTTTAATAAAGGAAACAAATGAACTCATAGTTTTAATTTCAATCATTCTTTCCAAAGACCGAATATCATGAGGTGTTACAAAACCGTGTCAGTTCACTTTTAATGTCATAACGCGCTATGCTTTAAAAATTTTCACCTTTGTATTCTTTATCTTCTACAAGCATCTTCAATAATAGTTTTATAATATGGTACATAACAATACAGTAACATAATAATTTGCTTTTAGTATAATAATAATTAAAACAGGGAACAGCAGTGCAGGGAAGCTAAACAGGGAACAGCAGTGCAGGGAAGCTAATTGTAGCATTTTACGACGAGGTTAAAAGCCCTGCATGGCTGTTGAATAATAACAGGAAAGTGTGTTTAAGGATGAATCGATTTTGTGTTATCTGACGATCGATGAGGCCTGTTGCTGTTGCCACTGGTGCAGCATCAGCAGAATATAAGAGGAGTAGATCTGCGCGTCGCTCGGTCGGTGTGAGCCGCGGCTTTCGCATCGCTGCCGCTGCATGCCCAGATGCTGCGTAATAATTCACCATGACCTCAACATTGCTCGATGGTGCTAATTCCACCCAGCTTCCAGACAACCTGCGTTTCACGGACGAGTCGGTGGTCATCGTGACGGTTTACTCGGCGCTCTTCGTGGTTGCCGCGGCGGGCAACCTGACGGTGTTCGTACCGCTGTTCCGAAACCGGCACAGAAAGTCTCGGATCAATCTGATGATCATGCACTTGGCCGTTGCTGACCTCATAGTCACTTTCTTCACAATCCTTCTGGAAATTGGCTGGAGGGTCACTGTGCAGTGGATTGCCGGCGAAGTGGCGTGTAAGGTGTTCCTGTTCCTAAGGGCCTTTGGTCTATATCTATCTTCTATGGTGCTGGTCTGTGTCAGTTTGGATAGGTAAGCTTCATCATAATTCCAATTCAAATGTGCCTTTTACTTCATTAAATTCGATCATTACTTCATTAAATTATTGGGCAAATTGCAGTAATTTACTGTAATATTTAGCATTTTTCATTGAAGTGCTGTGTTATTTAAAGTTGGGTTTTATTAAATAGTTCATTGATTTATTAAAATGCAGTTGATTGAATTTTAGATTTGATTTGTTGGAATGTGATACTGTATTTATTATAAATATAATTATTTATTGAACTGATATCAATAGGAAATATTGGCTGTTGGTAATTTGTTCTATTTTAAGGCTCACTATTATTTAACATTGATATAGTGGTGAATATTTTAATATATGATTGTAATCTTGTTCTGAAAATCTCAGTTGTATTTTAATTAATCTGACTTAACTTCGATATTAATGAAATTTAAATTATTTTTATGTATGATAGATTGGAAATCGATGTTCATTGTATTATATTTTACTTTATTGAAGGTTTTCTCTATTCAAATTGGAATACTTTGAATACTTTTACATGGACTATCATATGTATAACAATATTTAATTTTCAATTGTGAATTTATTTTATTATCTAGAGTAAATTGCTGCATTCAATCTTCAATCAAAATCAAAGTTTTATGCCTTTTTGAATTAAATCTGAAATGCAAAACCAGTTTATAATAAGTAATGTGCATCTGATTTTTGCATACAGATATTGCATACAGCTATTAATAATTATAGTAGTGCATAGTTTGATTTTTACAATATAATGAATGACTTTTGTGTTGAAGATTGAATTGCAGCCAATGTGAATGCATTTTGATTTGACAGTGATTGTTGTATATGATTATTTTGCTAGGTACTTTGCCATTTTACACCCACTCAAAGTAAATGATGCGCAGAGAAGAGGGAAAATAATGCTGGCATTCGCATGGATCATCAGTGCCATCTGCTCTGCTCCTCAGGCAACTACACTTTTCCATATACTACATATACATATACGTATCTAACTTGAGTCTATTGACACCTGTCAGCGATCGATATCCAGCTTAAACCAGTAACAGTCTCTATACACATCCAAGTTAAAAATTGCACTTTCCCAAAAATAGCTTTACTGATGCTGCTACCACCAAACACTGAAGCAATCCTATGGCTTATCATGCAGCAATTGGATAGTATATATGTTGGATATACACGGCTACCCATAAAATTTCATCTTGTTTGAAAAATCCAGTAACCGCAATACGCGCGCAAGCGCGCGTGCGGCTTGTAAAAATATTAATGGAGTAACTGTGGGTGAACTAACACATGAAATGATCGTCAGAAATAATGTAAAATATACACGATGATGGGGTTATATTCTTGGTTATATACAGGGTGTTCCACATAACATGATTTCTTTTTATTGTACAAAATTATGGTTAGTAAAAAATTCGATCGACTTGAGGTTAGTAGTAATGAGGTGGGGCGAATCGAATGGTCCTCTACAACTTTCTAATTGACACCAACCATCTATCTTTTACAGTTTTCGATTTAGGATCTCAAAAATTTGAAAGGTGCGCGGGAGGTCAAAGGTCACGCGCCCATTCGATTCGCCCCACCTCGTCGCTAATTACATCGACATCGATCACATTTTTAACTTCATTTTTTCATAATAAAAAGAAATCACGTTATGTGGAACACCCTGCAGTGTATATAATATATACACAGTTACAGGTTTCAATTTTTCTAACTTGTCCGCGAGAAACTTGACGCAGCATGTGGAAACCAGTGATTTCGATATTTGGTGATGGGAAATAACCAATGACCTTCAGTATATGGTACCCTATATTATGACATTTGTCTGGGGACTGTCTTTTTGCTAACTAAGAGTTTCTTGTCTGATGACATCACCAATCAATACTTGCCGGATACAGGCAAGATGAGGTTATATGTCACAGTACGTCTGCGGTGGATTTTATTGGTCTTTATAAATTTGATCATTTTGTACGATTCATCGAATTGCTTATAAATCTGTATAAAACCAAAGGTAAAACTAATTAATTTAAAGAGGAAAAACAATAATAAATATATGAATACACAAAAATAAAATTAAAATAATTATATTTATTGGAACATAAATTTATGTTGTATTAAAATTGTATAGAAAAAATCCAGAACGCTATTAAAGGTGAAAAATTTAAACGGTGTAATTAAAGGTGAACTAATTTTCACAGACATTTTGTTGCACCACTTGCTTTCTTTGTGACTTTTCTGCAAGTAGTTTAAGTTTCAGGGTACCTTACAAAACCGTGTCAGTTAACTTTTAATACAATTTTAAACGGCAAATTTAAAATGTGAAATGTGCATTTCAAACATTGATTTTGAATGCAGTATAAACAAGTTCTAAAAATGGAAAACTTTTATTTTTTTTAATTTAAATACTCATGCCGCTCAGTTTCACATCAATTTATTAGAATTTTAAACTTAGTCATAAATTGTGAAAAAATATGGTTTATCTCCAACTAATAAATGGTTCTCTACAACTTTTCAATTGACAACAACTACAGGTCTATTATTTTACGGTATTAGAATTAAAATCTCGAAAACGTTGAAAAGTTTGCTGACAAGTCAAAGGTCAAGTGCTCATTCGATTTGCCCCACATCATTACTAATAACATCATGTCGGTCAGATTTTCAACTACCGGTAATTGTAATTTTGTACAATATGAAGAAATCATGCAAATTGGAACAACCTTATATTTCAGAACCAAGCTACGTTTATGCTCCCTTTATGCGCAGACTCTACATAGTGAGGGACACAAATGCCTGCTAAACGACGGAAATCCATCTTCCTAATCTGGTTTGCTCCACCAAATATATTTTGGGATGATTTTTTTAATAGAAATGGCAGCAAACTTTGTAGGGTACCAAATTGTCTCAGCAGTTCAGGCCAATTTCGTGTAGATTGCACCATCTATACCAAAGGGGGGGGGGGGTGTGTGTCACACGACACAACATATCCACCCAAAACCACTATTTTGAAATCGTTCTCGAGAGGTTTATTTTTACTGAGAATGGTTGAATACGAGACCTTTCCCATCCATTAATTAGAGTCATTTATTACAGAGTGAGTTTCTCCTAAAAATGGAACTATTTCATACAATTACGTTCCAGGTATAACTGTCAGTGTGTTCACACACGAATGAAATATTAGATAACCGGGAAATCATTAAATTTGATACTGAGGCTTACAGAAAGAGGTCATCTCGATTATTTTTTATAAAACAAATTAAGGAAGCAATGTTAAAATGCATTTCATTTGCTTAACCATTGAATAAGAATAGCAGTATACATCTGTTTTTTAATAATGTATCTCAAACTAATCGGAAGAAATTTTACCGAAAATTGAAAAGCCAGGTAAAACGGAAATTGCATTTTTTCACACCATAAATTTTCTAATCCGGCTTGGGAAGGATTGTGGCACTGCTGGGATGGGTCTCGAGTGGCGTATGCCAAATTTGCATAGGATTTTGCGCATGCGCATGGGTATGCACCGAAGGTTTTAAGCGCCCCTGCGCGTGAAAGCGCCTCGCTTCTGCATCATCGACAATGCACAATCTGGAGCTGTTTTGCGTGGGAATATTCACTCGGAAACAGGAACAAAATTTGCCTTTACAGTTGCGTTAAAAGATCGAAATACAGTATATACAGTCAATGGAAATAGCGGGAGAAGCCCGCTTTAAGGGGGAGCTTTTGCGAATTCATTCATGTTGGCATTTTCCTGTAATCTCTGTGCCTACATTAAAACCTTTTTTGGTCGGCTTGCATTCTTTTATGTGCTTTTTTACAAGCCGATTTTTAATCGATGGTATTGAGCAGCCGGTCATACCCTCTCTCTTGGATTTTGCATTATTGGCCAATAGAGAGTGGATTTTAATCGGACACAACTGCCTTCTGCAGGTGACTGACGTTACCCTTGATAAGGAAATATGATGCCTTGGTCACTAACAATAGCCTAATGATTAATTCCATCCTGATATGTTCCTAGTATGCATATTTGTGTATGCAAATAAACTGAACATATGGACTTTCCAGTAGTTTGGGAAACATTGAACAGTCAAAGGTGTTTAGACAAATAAATCTTAAAAGTGTAGTGCATTATTACCATGCATAATAGAATATTTTACAGATATGAATATCATTGAAACTATATTACTGTATGAAAAATTGTATTTTCAATATGGTATCTTACATCAAGGAATTGATTATTTATTATAAATTACAGGAAACCAGTACAGTAATGGACTTCAGCTTGCATTGTCTACTAGCTATTGTATACACGGGAAGGACAATTACAAACTTAGGTCTGTCAATCATCGAAAGGTAAAAAAAGATTTCAGCCTATATTGTATATAGTTTAAATCTCTGGAGTTTTGTTAAATAATTGTACTGCTGTTTGCAATTGTTTTCAACGAATCGATGGCATGTAGTACCACTGGGAATTCAACTGCTTTTTTTCCTCTCCAAATGTATCCGTTTTTGACTGTATCCCACATGTCTGCGACCCAATTGATTGAGAGTGGGAAATTGAGCCTCTATCTATTTTTTGTGTCCAACATTTTTCACGTTCAATTTTGTGCCGAAATCTGGAACATCACGTGTGATTTAAAAGGAGGCTTGAGGGAGACGTTGCCCAAAGCCACTGTGAGAATGGAGCTTCGAAACGCGGATAGATTTGAGACTTTTTCCTGTTGTCAGTTTATTTCCAAACGAGTACCTTCCAGTGAGGCCCGCATATGGTGCCAAGAAGAGTTTCTGCAGATTGGTTGTGGAGTGGGCTTCACTGCATAGCCTAGGCTATGCACAAAACAGCTGTTTTGTGTTCAGTTTGATATAGTTATGGTAGATTCTAAGACAGGACATGGCGTGATAGCTGACAATTCATCGACCTGTTGAAAGAACATCATCAGTTATTTTCTTCTTTCACGCATCACCATTACCACCGTAATTATCATCATCATTATCGCCATTCGTTCGCTTGCAATTTCCCTCAACTTCCTCATAATATATTTCATTACATTGCGTGCATTATCTTGCTTAAACGAATCGAGCATAATCACGAAACCTATGTTTCAAATATGACTTAAATTTACACGAATACCTATGTATCAGATGAAGTGCAATTGTAATTTGGACATAAAATAATTTCCGCCAAAAAAAGATGAAAAATGTGGCGATTATTATGAAAATATGGACATCATGATTATAAAATGATAAGAGTAATATCATTTGATATTATGTTCTATATATGGAAAATTACAGTATATACTCATTATACGACTATTAATAAACACAAATCGTGTCATTTTATACTGCATATATAGAATTTCAATTTAATAATATAAATTTCAATGTTGACATATGAATGTACATAATTGAATAAGAATGGTGAATCGCTGTATATATAGGACGGGTAATGGGCGTTTGACAGCTGTAAAGCTCCAGATTAACGGCGCATGCGCGTATATAATGACAATGCAATGCATATAAGCAAGCTCATATATATAGTAGGATCTGAATGTGTGGATTAAAGTAGGTGGGTCACTATGACAAACGGCATTTGGTCGGCAAATAAAGGGTACAGGAATGCAATGAATAGGTGTGAAGGGCTTTGTTTGAGCACAAAATATTTGAGTGACACGTTAACAATAGGCCGATTTTTACGCTTGAATTTGCAGCTATATATATAGTATAGCGACAGCAGCATTTTTAATATACAGTGTTGCAAGTTGTTCCCTTTTGTGTTTTCCTGTTCAAAATTCCTTTCTGGCTTTAATATGCATGCTAATTATGCCTTTGGTGTATGCAAAGTGCTGGTATATAGGGCTTCCTGTCTGCTTTTATTCGCCTTTTGTGCACAAAAATAATTCATTCTACTGTTTCCGCATTCAAACCAACTTCACAAAGTATAAGAAACCTCATTTTATGGTGCTAAATAAGTTTGAAATTATTCTAGTAGGCCTATATATATATACTGCATGTATATCATCTATAGGCGGAATTCTACTTTCAGACGTGCACGATAGATGGCACTGCATGCTCTCACATTTTTATAGTCACAATCCTTCTTGTCTCACAATCTCATGATTTTCCAGTAGATCTGGTGCACATATTGAAAAAGAAGGAACAAGTTACTATATCTAAGGCTATAAAGCTTGAAAATTCAATGTCCTCTAAACTGTTGAAGTAAATATTTGTGAGCCTGTATATGGTATATCTGTACTGTCAAAACTTTGCATGCAAAGAGCAGACCATGTGAATAACATGAATAAAATTACCAGCTCTATAGCAAATATTTGAGCAATGGCGCGAATACATTATATGGTTCCTTATAAGATTCGGTCTCGAATGTTGACACGGTTATCAAAAATAGATATTCAAGTGGATGGGAGTAAAGATTCGCTTCTCAGATCAAATAATATTCCACTATACCAGGCACGGTATGAGACGTATGAAATAATATTTTGCTACGAGGTATGCGATGAAAACATTGGCCGCCATCTTGGATAAACAGGTTTCGATTCGTGTTGTTGCTGTTGTTGCCCTGGAGATGAGCCAGCTCACGCAAGTATATAAATAAATGCAGCAAGAGAAGGTTCTATAAACGAGGACATAATGTGGGATAGCGTGACATTTCAGTGAAATGAAGAGAAAGAAAAAGAATGGGGGCGGGGGGGGGGGGATACCGTTAAAGTAATGAATGTCTTCCGGCAAAGTTAGATATGCTTCTTCTTGTTCTTCCATTGATCTGAATTTATACACATAGAACCTTTTCTGAACAAAATTCAGTCCCTATACTGTTTCCTACACAACAGTCATAATGAAGAAATACGAGATGTTTTTATGACTTTTCCAACCTACACCTAACCCCAAAGCACACTTTTGTGAAGGAAAAGTACATAAATCCCCTAGAAGAGATAAGTTTAAATTAGTTTGCAAATTTCTCTGAAACTATTAGGTGACAATTTTATGTCTTAAACCTTATACAGGGTAATATATTCCAATGTTATGCGGAAACAAGAATACAAAGTATACTTATATAAGTTAAATGAAATCGTTACTTACGACTAGGAATAAAAGACTGTATAGGGAATTGGTTTCGGACTGTGTTATAAAATATATCATTTATATAGCAGTATTATTAGATAAAATAATACAAACAATGGAGGAAATAGCTAGGGCCACATAATTCTCTATCATTTTACAAATTCTGTTATGCATATTCTGTTATGCAAATCATAAATCAATTATACAACTGGTGCATAGGCGTATGTATTTTGTACAGTTTTATGCAGTAATAAAATGCAGCTTTAAACCTGCATGGAAAAATAAAAATACACAATTTCTCCAAGGAATGCACAAGGTTGAGGACATGTAACAATCTGCATGTGGAATATGCACAAACGCTTCAGGTTTCCCAACGGTCTTGCATGCAGCACTTAACATGAAAAAACTGGGCTAGCTATGTCACTTTGCCAAGTTGGGGAAGCAGGAACGGTGAATTTTAAGCAGAATGCTGAATAAACTGTACAAATTTGGCAAACTCTCTGGAGATGACGAAAGAGAATGCGCTTCATGACTGATTTTCAGTTGGTTTAACGCTCCGAATGAAGTTTCTCTCGGGGAAACGCTGTGGTCATATGTGCAATTAAGAAAAGTAATCTTGCGAAAAGAAAAAAATAAATGTACCGGAACCAAAGGATGCACAGTTGTTCAGAGAATTGTGCTCCTTAATTTTGTCCTTTTATTTAATCTTTTAATTTGCGGCGTTGTTGTAGCCGTGTGTGAAATTAAATAGTATATTCACTTTATGTACGTGTGAATTCTACCATGTTGCTTTTTGAAACAGACAAAAGTAAATATTAGCATACCTACATTAATTTTCACAATTCAGAAAATTATATATATTCTTCGTCAAAACTCGAATTATATTTATTGAGTGCAATACAATATAGTTGGCCTACATATAGCGAACAAGAACCATTTACATGAAATTCACTGTTAAAAATTTAAAGGTCTATCGACAAAAAAATGCTTTTGCAAGGAAATGTAGGATATATTTAATCGATGTGAGAATATAAATCGATGTGGATACATGAAAATATGTTTTGAAGGGTGATGTATAGATTGATGAGACTGGGTTTTACCTCATACACAGTGTAAGCAATACTGTATATAGCCCATTGATTGCATTATTTGACACCGGAGAATATGGAGAAACTGAAGATGGGATTTGATTGGTAGGTTGGTTGCTTCATATGTGGTTGCTGCAAAGAGAAATGAACTAAATGTAGTTTACGGGATTGAAGACAGAGAAATATTGCGGAAACAGAAGATAGCTTTGATAAATGCTGTTACTTGGACGAAATGGACTCAGCTTTCTGTTCCAGAAGTCATCAGTGAAGTATATTGCCGAGGAAAATGCATTTGGCGAAAGCAGAATTGTGCTAGCTGCTCTGCAATTTCGGTTTTGGATTACCTTGATTCAAAATCGAAATACGTGCTACAAGCTGTTGTCAGTAATTCATATGTAATGATTTGGTCGAAAACAACGACTTAAACTTAGTTGGCACTTTGGTTCCTATTTTTACAGTATAGATTTTGTTATTGGCCAACCTTGCAGGATTTACATAAATTTCTAAAATCCCATGCATGCTATATTATGTTGTTTATTTAATTTAGCAAAGTTCATGTGAATATTACATTACTAAAAAATAATAGTATTATATAGCCTGTTTTTAAAGTAGTACATGTATACATTCGCAGTACAAAAATTAGTTTGCCCATTATGGAGTTATATTAAACAATATACTCATATTTTCCTCCTCTCTACCTCTGTTGATATCGAATTTGTTCTGTAATAAATTACATAGGGTATATTTAAGGAACATTGAATTTAACCCTGTAGATTTGCATGCCAGGAATGTGAAAATAATCAGGCAGGCAGACTTCATTGAATATATGGGGTTATTGGCTATAAATTCGTGAGTTGAGTGAGCGATGTGGGGGCTCGGTTGGCTGGTTGGTTGTCTTTTGATAAGAAGTGCATGCGTCTAAATTTGATTTGTTTTATGAATACAAATATTGAACGTGCTCGCTGTATAGGTCTGCTGCACTGGGACTTTCCGTTTTTCTCTTGGTGTAGGCTTATTGCTGATTACTTTTCCATTCGCGTAATTGAATCTCTTTCTGCCATTGTATATTTTGCATTTTTGTCGATTTGTCGATGCACACAATTCGAAATCACAGCTATCGGATATTGCCACTATTATTTGTACACAAGATAACGCTAATGTCTTAGTGTTTTTGCACATGTGTACCTATATTGAGATGTAAATTACATCCTGACACCATCATGAATATAACTTGAATGCGAATTTTTGTATAAATAACCTGTGGAAATTGTCATTTTACTATATGTCAGTATTGAATAAACTTTAAAATAGGTATCTTAATTAAATTCTGTTAAGTCCCAAGACATTTTATTAATTTTAACACAATGGAAATGGATTTTACTTCCCTATAATTTTTTTATATTCTCATGCAGGAATTATTTTGTAATCTCTGTACACTTTAATAATGTTACAAAAATTAGTTAGCTGACATTTCGCAACATCTAACCGCAAACTTCATTAAGCTGTTATTTTTGCCGCAGTAATAGGTGATAGGAAGTTGTAACACTTGTCCACAACAAGCAGCGATCATGGGATTACATGAAACCTTATTGAGTAATTGGAGATATCAACTTGCGTGACTAGAAATACAATACCTGCTTTGGGTCTCTGTCCAAGACTTCATGACTGCATGCTGCATGCGTTAGATCAGTTTGATCACTTAAGTCTTATTAAAATGTGGTTTCCTCTTTTACTTAGAAAATCTGATCTAGTCATGGAATATTTTTAAAAACTGCCCGTTTCTTCAACATTGTAGGACCCCCTATATAAAAATCTGTAAAGAGTATGCATTTCACATTGTGGAAGTATGCATTGGGGTATATATACGAGCGCCAGTGAATTGGTGCACTTTTCCAATTATCGGCTTAGTGATCGGTCTTTTGTTCACTTAATTG